>JAECUM010018189.1:0-46982 GCA_016617855.1 Megalonaias nervosa
AGTAAATTTAACTAAGTTGGCATAATTATTATTCTGGCTATATTTCTTATCTCGATTTAGTCCCGTGGGGCCTTCAAAATCAATTTTTTTAAAAAAAATTTCAAGGATTCCACCTGCGTGTTGGGGGATTTGGTGGCGGCGGGTTGGATCATATTCTCCTTCATCCCCGTTGTATGAGAGAGCTAATGGGATGAATTTGCTTGTCGTGATATTTATGACATGATGATGTTTAAAATGCGTATGTCGTTTACTTTCTAAATATAACAATTACAGTTTGTACAGAAGCAAGATTTACATTATATCATATAAAGTGTCCACTTTCGGCCATTATCTTTGTTTTCTATGCATTTTCTGCAAGTCTTTGCTACATTTGATCATTTTATTTGCTGAAAGAGATTTTGTATTCCTGTTAGAAAACTTTCTGACTTCTCTATTTGTGCTTACAAGCGTTTACTTGGGAAGATACGGCAAGGCTGTAGGGATATGCCCTTGCACCCTGTACATGCATGCATAAACAATACATACAGTTATATAATGGGTTTACAAAAGATACAGTTTAAGTTGCAAACAGTGACTTTCATTATTAGTTATTAGTCACAATTTTCCAAGCAAACTAGCTAGTAATTAGAACATTGAAGATCGATAAAGGAACGCCTTGCATAAAGATCATAGTCAATATTTAAATAAATAGGTGTACATTTTTCGTCTCCTGCTCCTGAGTCATTTTTAAACAAATATATTATATTTTGCTAAATTTAAGTGATGACCAAGTGGAATAATACAACAGATTTAGGCGGTAGTGATTAACTTCAACACAATCATATTAGACGTGTAGACGGGCTAATGCTTATAGCAATTTTTCGTTGCTATTGTTTTGGTTTGTTCTTTGTTTTTTGCTTTAAACTCCTAATAATTTTTCAGATCAAACTCAAGTCAATAAAGTTTGATATTGTCCTCTGCTAAAAGCAGTTCAGGATAATTATGTTTAAGTAAATTCTGTTTAAGTAAATGATTTCTTCTGTCAGATTAGTCGATACTATATTTACCCATGCCACTTATGAATGACGAATTAATTACTTTGGGACGCAGCAAAGCATTTAGCAGATACGTATTCTAATATAGGCTATGAACTGAGCAGTTAAGAAGACATGCAAATTCATTTAGACTTAAATATATATAGTTGCAATCAATATGTTACTACATCATGTTTTTATGATTCTTATGTCATTTGTAAATATGCAGCGTAGAATACAAAATAAGAAAGTATCTTCCGAAAACTCAATGCAAATCTTACAAAATAAATGGTAGAATTGTTGTTTAGAATTTAGAGAATATTTGCAGTATCGATATTACCAAGCATAATGTAGTAACGAGACAGTCGATCTATGATATTTGGTTCTGTATTTCGTTTTCTAAAACTCGAACAGAATGAGACAATTTCAAAACTGCAATTTAAAAAGTAAAATTCAATATGTAAATGAAAAATTACATATATCCGCTTTGTTTCATGCACTACAAACGAGTCCGGATGCCTCAAAAGTTGTTGGAAAAAAATATGTATTTAACTGAACGACTTACTACGAGATGCTTTGAAAACGTTTTGAAAGAAAACACGTATATGAATAAACCACATTTATTGCTTCATGATGGCATACACCAGTCTTTTGTAGCCAGTTAATTCTATCGAATGTCTCTCTGAATTGGGCTGCTTAGTCTGAGTCCAGGGAGTTTGGCAACACATTTGTTCTAATGGAAAGAACTGACTGCATAATATCAGAGGCCACAAAACCCTGCAGAATTCTTTACATATTTCACCATAACTTCAGACTGAATTAATATCAAAAGCTCCTAGTTTCCTCTCGAATTAGAGCTACCAATGGGGATTATTTCATTTTTGCACTTGAGAAGATTAAGCGGTATCTCAGCTGACATGAAGCAGCAAATCAATTCGAGAACCCTACAAATGCAGAACTTTCACAATGTTCGTATACTCATGGCCATACAAGTGAAGCGAGGTAATGCGAGATCTCATTTGAGGGGACAAACTTATGAAACTATTCCACAGGTCGTAAAACGAATTAGATAAGAACAATAACGCTCTGCAGTGTGTTAATGTTATGTACACCTCTTACATACAGAACAAAGAATTACAAGTTTGGTTTCTCGATATTGCTTTTCCTAATGAAAATGTTTAAACCCCCATCCAGAGTAACATCTTTTCACTCTCGTCCTTTACATCTTGGAATAGTACGTCCCTTATTTCACTAAAATGTAGCTATTTGCATAGCGAAATATTGTAATGTGAATAAACAATTTCATGTTTCATCTTATGATCTTATATTCCTGCAACAGTAATTTAAGAGTCTTCTTGTTGTATATCACTAGCGTGCATATTCACGTTTTCTTAAGTTCATAATCGTGCCCTCTCATACATTCACTTATACTTCGTTTGTTCTTATGCTCTCTCTTTTACTTATCCAATTGTCTGAATCTACCTCTCTCTGTTTTCTTCAGTGAATTGAAATATTAAAAGAGTTCTATTTGATTATGATTTTCAAAGAATATAAAATCGTCAGAAAAATCTTAAGCCATGGACTTTCGAATCTGTTACGCATTGTTGAAAATGTATACCATGTTGTTATCTGTGTCCTAACTTTGCTGTCAGAAATTAATTGTTACATTAACTTTTAACAATGTTTAATACTGTCAACACAGACTACGTAAGAGAATTCTGTTCTGTACCTGTGCAAACCAGCATGCTGACCATATAAGTTCATATTACCTCATCTGTTAATCCGGTATCTTGGAAAACCAATTCCATCAGGTAGGTTCATTTTAGTCTATAAAATTCATGCTATTAAATGCCTTTGTTTTTCCAACATTCAACGATACAATTACAAGTAGTAAACTCTAGAGCTAGTTTAATTTACCCCAAAACCAAGTTTTATAATTTGATGTTTTTCTGGTCCCTTATCGATGACGTATTTATATAATCAATAATAGTGGTGAGTTATTTTAAAATTATTGCAGGTATTTTGTTTCCGATCTTTGGTGTTGCTATTTAATTTGAATTTGTAAATATATATTACATTTACTTTTTGCATGTGTATATATTGAATCGACATGTTCTTAAAACTGTATTTAATTCTGTTATGTTTTTTTTTTAATTTAATTGTTTGTTAGTTAGTTTTAAATTCTTTTATTCCATTACATGTTATTGTAATGTAACTTTGTTTACTGGATTTGATATTGTCCAGAACTGAGTTTAGATCTGTTCGACCTGACTGATACATTTTGTTATTTCATTGATAAGCAACTAATAATAGAAACATTGTATCTAGTTTCTGACCTTGTCTCCAAAATCAGTGACAGTTTTGTTAAACAACTTTTTTTTTTCCTTTAATCTTTCTCAGAGTAAGATTCATTAAGTTAAGCCAAGCTCATACCTGGAGCACGCCACAAGTAACATGCAAACTTCTATATTTTCAGAAGAATGAACTTTGACCCTCATCTGGGAATCTGTTTTGCGACTTAAATTAATGTATAACTGTTGTTTTGATAGAGGTTTGTTTAGTCGGGCTCCAAACCAATGACACGTTAAGTTGTTATTATGTTGTGACCAGTTTGAGTTGAATTTTTTAATTTTCTTTAAACTTATTGAATTCGAGTGATTATTTTCCCTAGAAATACATTAGTGCTCCTACAAAATTCTTGGATAAAGACATTTATTAGAAGTCATACTGAATTCAAAACTGGAATAATATTTTCTGTGATTCAACAAAGGACTGTTGACGTAACTGCACTTCGCTGACCACAACAGACGTCATAGCGTTCTATTTTGGATTTCATCGGGACTCGAACTCAGATTTTTTCAGGACTTTTTAATACTAGGACTTCTATTTTTCAATTCTTTGATTATTTTTGGATTTAATTTGTAAGTTCTTTTTTCTTAATTTTTCACATTGTATTCTAGGGAAATAAAAAGTTTGTTAAATTTAACAAAGCTTGATGTCTTCACTCTTTTCTGTTACTTATTTTAAGAGCTTAGACTCGTAACAATCCCAAGAGGGATCCCACGTTTCGCTGATTCCATTTATAATACTCAGAGCAGTTGAATCTGCAAAGATATTATGCCACCTTTTGTGCTGTCTTTTGATAAAGTAGTTATTGTCAAAATTTAAAGCGTAATTATCGACAATCTTTCAGGGTCTATATGAGAAAGCTAGAGTTGCAGTTTAATAACATTAAATCTTAATACGGTTATGGATCATTATGTTTTATATATATATATATATATATATATATATATATATATATATATATATATATATATATATATATATATATATATATATATATATATATATATAATCTTTTTCAATTGAACCATATTTGAACTGCAAACAGTCAAATACAAGTCTACAAAGGCAGTATAAGGAATATTTCTACTACAAAAGCAGGATAAATACCATATCTAGAGTTTTAAAATTACACAAAAATACTTGGTCTTTCTTCAACACATATTTTGAGTTTATGTTTACAGATTTATTACATTTATTCACGCGTAAGACCTTATTTACTGCTATTTTAAATATGCGCGTTGTCTGTACTGCAATAAACGTTTAATCTCGTTTTCTTGCCCAAAAAGCTTGACATCTCTGGAATTTTCAGTTTCAAATGCTCATTACCTTCATTAATATAACTCTCTTGCCTTTGTAACACTTTACTTATACTTCCACCTGTGGCATATATATTGCCTCTGACACGCGTGAATTTTAAATGTTGATTTGGTTCTGAATTTTAATTTAACTTACTACGAATTGTACAAAAATAACGTTCTAAGAAACTTGTGTCTTCAAATCCGCAGATTGACGCGATGAAACGCTGTTTGTATTGAATTTTACATTACTTTTGTGGTGCAAAAAGATCTCACATGATTTCGTCTCGTAACCTATTACATGAAGGTTAGTTGTCATTAATGTTGTACATAGAAAAACTTTTATCCAGGAAAAGTTGATTTTAGATTTCACACAATTGTTATATTTTCAGTGAATAAAGTTTGATAGAAGTTCAAATATTCGAAGAATTTCATTTGTGTTGTTTTCCTTAGCCCGTGCACATTTTAGTCAAACCTGTCTTAATCTAGAACACAGCCTTCTGAATTGTACTTGTTGTTAAGCTTATCTTAAATGTGGCTGAAATGAATGCCATGTTTCAGAATATAATAGTTTTCGGTTTCATCCGTAATGACAACAGCATTATATTGATTGCAGACCTTCCTATAGCTGCAGTTTCAATTGTTTAAGCTCTCAGCACTCAAAGTTTTATGTTTCTAGAAAATTCCTCACTTCAAAGTCATCTCACCTCATTAACTTTATATTTCTTGAATTAAGGATTTCTCTTTAAAAAAATCGTGTATGTTATCTTCTTTCTCGTTTTCAAATTTCAAGATTATTTTAAGGAAACATATAGCAGTGTCAAATGTGTTTGGTTGTTGTTGTTGTTTGGGCTTAAAGCCCTTTCTCAGCACAGGATAGGCTATACATTGCGGCCAGTATATATGGTGGAGAAAGAACCCGGGAAACCCCGGAAAGAACCACTGACCCACGAGAAGCTACCGGCAAGCTTTCGCACTCAAATGTGTTTGGATCCATTGTTCTAAATCTATGGCAACAATAGGCTCCTTGGCTATCAACAATTGCAATATGCCTTCAATCCTCTCTAATGTATGAATAATTTCATGTTTATGTCAGCATTTACCATTATGGTAGATTATAAATCGGCTATTTCTGCACTGCATAATCACGATGTGTTGATTTAAATCTAAATTTATTCATAACAAATTAAGTGCTTTACTCCTTCTAGACAGACTTATAAAATATAAAGGAAAGTCAAATTGTACTGCTCATTTAGCTGAATTCATATTTCTGTATTTACTCATATGAAATACACAATTCATTCCTTCTTCACATTACACTGTTTTGATTCAAATGCAATTATGTTTTATGTTGTTCTTTTCGTGTTATCACCATTCAGTGCAAACTCTGGAAAAATTTCTAAACCGTAAGAGTGTATATCGTTACGTCGGTAATCATCAAAGTATTACTTGTACCCTCTTAACGTTCGAGCACGAAACGTAAGCTTAAGCTCAAAATCTCAAAACATGAACAGTGTGCAACTAATATACGCGTAATGTTGAAATCATATATCATTATGCCTAGTCCCGAGTCCCTTCCTAGACTTCTGAAGCTTCCCACTCCTCAAATCTGATTTCCAGGTTTGTAGCTTTAGCTTCAGTTTTCATGGCGACATGTTTGACAAAGTGACAATGAATCATTTGCCTTTCATCTCTTCCACTGGGATCAATCTTCTGACAGGAATATCACACCTTACCTTTCATGCACTTTTAAAACCTGCTCTTGTCTCATTTGGTGTTTATCGGTTCCCAGTCATAGTTTTTGGATTTATCCGAACACAAGAGAAGTCCTTGACCGAAAATGTCATTCTGGCGAACATATTGCAGTCATGCCTTTCGTCAATCTTTGTGCAAACTATATTTTGCTTCAGAACAAAACACATTTTAAATTTAGAATATACTTACCAAACCATCCATACAGCCAACATTGTATATAATGTAACCGCTTGTCGTCAGATATGATTCTATGGAACATTTCTGGAGAGAAAAGAATATATTATAATCGTAATAGATACAGAATCTTAGTCGAGTGTCCATGGGGTCTGAAAATTATGTAACAAGTCGAATAATGATGTTTGTCATGGCAAATGTGACCTCGCTTAAAAATAAAAAAAAAAAACAAAACAATTCTTCCCGCAAGCCTCTGAACTGAATTTGCGCAAATTGGACCAATTTTTTTCTAAAGGTCCTTTTAAATTCCTATAAATGATACCGATCTCTTATCCAGTGTGGCTGCTACTATTAAGTATAGACAAACCGTTAAAACACCACTAAATTGAATGGGGCCAAATTTGTCATGAACTAACATAGTATGAAGGCTTTTAAATAATGCCCATTTGTTATCGAACATTTCCGCTGTTACTAAGAAGTATAAAACCTTTATTTTATAAGCGAGAACGTCTACCTTATATTTTTGAAGTAGCCGGCTGCAAAGAGAAAACTCCTGGCTGTTTAGCTAAAACAACGCAGGGCAAATATCTTGGTTTTTTAGAAATTAACGAGTACAATATCACACCAAGATACAAGACCATTTTGTGGGGAAAGATGGCTCACTGTTGATTTTTCTTCCAATGGACTAAACAATAACAGGTTCTTTTCGAAACTGAATATTGATACTTCAACATCAAACTGTCAAACGCATAAATGTAGATAAGGGTTATGCAGCAATGTGACCAAGTTATTTAAGAAACATTTAAGCTAATAAAAGATATTACAAAGTCATAATGAAAATGACAAACCCTGCAGTTTCATAAAGGGCAATTATGTATTCAGTAAATGAGATAAACGTAGATTCACTAGCAATAACAACAAAATAGAAATAACCAAAATAATGATGAGAGAGAGAGAGATAGAAAGAAAGAAAGGGAGCGAGAGAACGAATCAAAACAAACTAGTGAGCATATTTATTTTGGGCATAGACAATATATTATAGGACAATCTGCACATAACAAAACTTAAATAAGTTAAAAACGAACAGGTATCTGAAATTTCAGGTCTTAATTAATGAAGCAATTGTAATAGTAAATGAAATCCACTCGAAACAAAACAAACTGATAGCAATGGTATAAAGACAAGACATGTGTATTTAGTAATTTCATTTATTACATCGAACATTAATTATATCCCACATACCATTGCGGAGAGGGGTTTGAAGAGAGAGGAATCACATATAAAAGTCTTGTCAAACACAGAAGCCTTCTCTGAAAATGGGGGACACTATCACCACTAGAATACCCAACTTCATTTAGATATATAGCAATGGTACTGGAACCATTTGTAACATATCTCTCCTTCAGCCAGGCCCAAGGTAGAGGACTGAGCTATAAACTAAATACGTAGTGTGCCACTTTACACCATCGGACAACTTTTATATCATGTTTTATGAACATTGTTACAGACTACATAGTGAATTGGATGAGATGACGGACGCACAGAAAGAGATTATCATATCATGGTATTTAAAAACTGTGGATAATGACGTTGCTATGTACTGTTCCAAAGTTCTTTGTCATGGTGTGGCATAATGATTTTAATGAGATGATGTCATGACTCTGCTGGTGTGATATTCATAAAACAATTGATTTTGTCCGAAAACGAGAAACGTTTTTTATTTATGGTTTACTAGGAAATTATTCTAATTCCCTAATATTTGTTTGCCTAGTAGAGGTTTTCTTGTAACCTAGCCTGTCAGAAGTGAAAACATTATTACTTTTGAGTTTATTAAAAAAAGGAAATGTTTACTGCTGTTGTGGTAAGTCCATATGTGAACTAAATCGTTTGTGTTCCTTTTTTTCTTCTTATTCTTGTTTTCTTGGGGTAGGGTCGTTGTATAAACTAAGATTGATTTTTGAGAACTCTCAAAAATGTCTTCTGGCATCAAAGAAGTCCTTGGTTATTATTGTTTAGAACCATTTACAAGACAAAACTGGCTCGGATTTGGACTCTAATGACTGTCAGCAGTATATATTTTTTACACGTAGTTGTACGATACCTCATGGCTGCCACATTCCTGTACATATTCACAATCACGTGGTCTGGCAGAATCTGTGCAGCTAAGGCATGTTAAGGCGACTGAAATTTGCAAACAGAAATTAAAAGCAAATGTAAAATGGTTATTTTGGCAAGAAATTTAGCAAAGTCTTTATTGTAAATATTATGTTGATTCAACCACTATCCAATGACTAGTTAGGTTTTGATGATGTTTCTGAATGGCCAGTGATACGTTGCGAATTTGGTTCCCATTAATCGAAGATATTCCGTATTATCCAACCAAAACTTTGCTTTTCTAACTGAAGCTTAAGACAGAATTGTGCGAGAAAACTATTAAATTTTAACACTTATATTCAGGTTGACTGCATTATCGACATTCGTTATTTACGAGGCATGAACATAAATTTGTCCCTGGGCACCTTTTCACAAAGCAACGTACACCCAAGATTTTGTAAAGTTATTTCATTAAATTTTAGTATGGGTATATCAAAAACCAGAATTACGTAGCTTTCTTAGCAAATTTCCTTTGCATTTTTACGAATTTTAAAGCAAGTCCCAGGCAGACAAGTGTGCACTGTTTGTTTGTGCTTCTCTTCATGAAGATCGAGTGTCATTGAGTGGTTATTTTCAGATGCTACCTTACGTTCGAATGCATACTGTATAGTGGCTCTTTCTCAAACAAAGCGATTTTAAACATAGTTTTACACGTTATCCGTAAAAGAAGAAACAAGTAAACATTCATATCCGTAATGATATATTTTACTTGGTTGATTATCCCCCAAAATATAAACAATTTAGGAGTTAAATCACCAATTGTAATCAAATTCTGTCAAAATTCGAGCCAGAAAAAATTAAGTTGTATATACGATATATCAGGAACAGGTTGTGCTGATATTTAGAGAGGCGTTCCGTCTAATATGATATAGAATATACTGATGTTATAGTATTGTATGGTATATAGTATTCCATCCAATATGAGATAGAATACATTGTTGATATAGTATTCATTCCAATGTGACATGGAATATATTGATCTTATAGCATTCCATCCAATGTGATATAGAAAACATAAATGTTAGTAAATAGATCCAGAACACTAAATTATTTTCTCATGGCTACTGTTTATTACGCTGAACATTTTCTGCGTAATTACATCAGGTAATTTCTACATTTCAACTCCTTATTGTAATAGCAGCTTTGTTTAATATATCAAACGAAAATAAATTAAGACTGTTCTTACTGTAAACGATCATCGTCACCATTATAATCAGATGATCGTTTCCTCAATAAACTAAATTCATAATTGTTTTAATAATGACTAAGATGGTCCTAGATACGAAAACTTGCTGGGCAGAACGAAAACAGATCTGTGGCAGTGAAACATAGTTGAAAAGGACAGTTCTATAAAAACTAATCACGCGCGGTGTTAATCATATATGTACAGTATATAGTTACAGTTAGATTGTACACAAACCTTCATTTCGACACAATGATTCCATACAGAAGCATATATTAATCCCACTGGTTTATTACGAGTCTATACGGTACCAACCTTCAATTGATAGAAATTAAACCTAACAATAAAATAACAGTATCCAAATATACAGATGCATGCATACTATAATACACAGAATTGTGGAAAGTTTCAGTATCAACAGCTGGCTAATCACAATAAGAGAGACCGAAATTAACCGACAGACGAACTGATAACATTTTCTTAAAATCTTCAAGTATATTTAAAGCTTAGATGACAGTTTCCTCGGGCCCCTATTTCGAGCTTGTTTATGTGTGTGGAAGCATTTTGTTGGTCCCATTGCCAAAATAATTATCATTTGCCTAAAAGATTTACTAAGCAGATCCCAATGTTTAAGAATAAGTCTATATATTGTTTCTTTATAAATAAGTTGTATTTTTCATCATGTCATTAACACTTCTCACAAAAGTAATTCTAGATTCTTTCTTTAATTCATGTTGCATCACAAATCTTAATATGTAATGTTTAATCACGTGCCGATGCATGACATCCAAGTGAACAGACTAATAAGGAGAGAATGTGCACATACTTTGGGGTGATTAAGTGATGTTCAAAATGGAAAATTAAATGATTTTTTTTCCAAGGGACTTCTCATGAAAAACATATGTGCTATATTCACATATTTACTTATTTATTTATTTATTTATTTTCAAAACCTACTAAACATAATTCTGTTGAATTTATACAAATGTTAGTGCTATGATTTCAAAATGATATCAAATGTTCATCCAGCATCCGGTTTGTTCAAAGATAATTGCGCGAAAAAAATCAGACATTTTCTTTCATTTGTCGACATACAGAAGGTTTTGCTTAATCATTCTAACAAAGTGCTAAAACTAATTTAATAAATAAACAAATTCATCGAACTATCAGAAACTTTGAAATATAAGATTATAAAGTACACACTGTTCTACCTCAAGCGTGTATGCTTAATCTTGCTAACAGTCTTTTAACTTTTTATGTCCAATTCTAAACAGTTTCAAAATGTGTAAAATATAATAGATCGTTGTCAAGGCCTGAAAATCTGATCGGGTTATCTATGTGTGCATACAAAAATGCGAGCGAGAATTCATTTGTATACGTTGAACATTTCTTACCCAAGTTTGCCAAAATCTTCTTGAGGCAGACATACAAACGTATGTACGCACGTATGGGCTACAGCATGCCTCATTGATTGGTGCAGGCACGTGACATTCTCGTAACTTCTTTATATGCATATGTACCTTATTCGATCATTTTTTTGTGGGTCGTTTAGTTATTTTGATAACTTCATTAGTGGATGGCAGACGTATTTTACAAACAGAAATATGTTTTCTAAAGTTTATCATGCAGTAAATATCCGAGACTTTGTAGAGCATAGTAGATACAATAAATAACACGATAAAACGTCTCAATGTTTAAATGCATTTGAACCTAATAATTGGAAACGTTAACAACATTGTTCATATAATTATATTTCCTTGCATCAATGTATTATGAAGCAAATAATTGTTTATACTTGTTAAGTAGTTAGAAATGTTAATCAGATATGGTGATTGACATAACTTATTCCTGGTGGTGATAGAATGTGTGTGTTTGTGTGTGTTTGGGTGTGTGTGTGTGTGTGTGTGTGTGTGTGTGTGTGTAATGGAGAGAGTTCATTTTGGGACGATGCCTGATCTATATAAATTGATGTACATCGCGCCCAACTGAACACATGTAACTGCATTCTCCCCGTATATCATGCAGGACTGCTGGTTTGTCGTTGGAAACGACAGCCTGAGGACCTTAAAGTGTGTCCATGTATTCGAACGAAATACCTATCTATAAATAAAGTGAAGTGATTTAAAACCATTTTGGTATAGACAAATAAAAGTACATGTCATGTTTCCTTCACGAAGTAGGTTAAATACCATATCTATTCATCGATTCGCAGCTCAACAATCTCTCTCAAACACACACAAAGTCACTCCCGCAGACAGCCATGCTGACGGACTGTCCATTAGGCATATAAGGCAGTTGCCTAGAGCTGCAAAACTGGAGTGGGGCAGAGTTTAAAGTATAGAAATAGGGTTTCATTTATTTTCTGGAAAAGGGGTTTTGTCATTCTTTAAAGACGCGAATGTTTTTAAAGGATCTAGTTTCAAGGCTTGGTTTAGGCACAGAGAGAGAGAGAGAGAGAGAGAGAGAGAGAGAGAGAGAGACGGGAGGAGGGGGTTGGGTTGCGGTAGTAATATTACAACTGTGTCATTGCTCGCAGACACAGAAAGGAAAACCAAATTCTGCAGTGAGAAATACTACCTATATTTCGTTCGAATGGACAAGAAGCTTTTGCCCGTTATTATGTTTTGTCATTATGTTGTAATAGTTTTTCTTGCCGTCGTCCTCTTTTGTCGCCGTATGCAACAGTATGAATTTGTGAGATGTTATAGCAACGCATAACTGAGTGAGCTTTAGTGCGGACAGTTTGATTCGTAAAAATTAAATTGTCAAATGGGTTTAGGTACCGCATTTATTCCCTAGGCTGCGATGTTTAGAATACCTTGCTTGGAACGTTTTTGATGTTTAATTAGAGTCATTGATAACGTTCAGACAAATGGACGAGGCACGGTTTATTTGGGGGTTGCGTATCGAAATATGACATAGCTGAAAGGATGCAGAGACAATGTTTGTACCGGTTGAAATAACTGTCATTGGGTGAGACTTTCAAGAAATCGGTTTATGAAGAAAACGCAAAAAATATGAGGTTTTACGATTCTATGCTCTTAAAATAAGCAGGGAAAAGGAGCGAAAAGCAACAAGCCTTGAAAACAATCGACAAATATTTTATTTCCCTAGAATACAAAAGGAAAATGAAGAAAATCAACTTACGGTATTGCGAATTAAATGCAATAATAATCCTAGACTTACTGACACAAGTCCTAATAATTTAAAATTTTGAATAAACGTTAGTAGAAGTCCAAATTAAGCCCAACGCTGAAGGTGATGATGTGCTTGTAGCATCCTGTATTGTGTTGTTGTACCAACGATCGTTTCTTGAAACATAGTAATATAACTCCAGATTTGAATAAACTATATATCACAGTGAATGTCTCTTTACAAGAATATTATTTTTAATAAGCACTCTGTATTTGCAGAGTAAATTTACTTGAATTAAACAATGTGAAGAAATAAAATCGAGCCCGAATGAACTACGGAACAAAACAATAATACAAAACCTATTCTGCTAGATCTTAAGCACGAATGAACAAATGTTCCAGCGACAAGATGATATAATCTTGTACTTGACCTAAGGCCACAATTAGCATTTTTTATATAAAAATAAGCAACAAACAAAACAAAAAAGAAACACCTAATGGAAAATAACTTTCTAGAAGGTTCATAACTTTTACAAGATAAAATCTTAGTAAAATTTATAAATCTATTACTAAAATTATAATATAGAACTGGACTATGTCAGGTACACCATGTAAATTGTGGTGGAATTCCAATAACTTAGACCCGGACCGAAATAAACATATTTACTTCTATTCATAATAAACCCATGCACATAGAGAATAGTTTAGTTAGTTGTTTATAGACAAAAATAACAAAATCAAAAAAATTAGGTCAAGTAGAATATAAATTTGGTTCTGGACAAAGTTAAGACCAACATACAATGTTACATTGCAATAGCATACAATGAAATAAAAATAAAATTTTAAACAAAATAAAAACTAACTAACAATCAATGCAAATGAAATATACATAACAGAGGAGTTACTAAAAACTGCATTGCTTTTGTTAATATTCTTGCGGTTAGATATATTTAGTCATTATTAACTGGGCTAAATAAGGAGTGTTTCCCAGACCGAATTCAATGTTTAAAGAGTCCTACCTCGAAAAATTATTCAGTCTACGTTTCTGCGGGAAGGCAAGAAGTTAATAGCTATGGGGGAGTAGAAAGTATTATCTCATTAGGGACTCGGAACCTAAGGTACAGAGAGAGAGAGCAGCACCCGGCCCTAGGATGTGCGGGCCCAAGGCAGCAAGCGATGAGCGCGGGGCCCCAAGCAAGAAAAACAAAAAATTGCATTGCGGAGAAGCGCGGAGCCCAAGGCGGTTGCCTCGTTCGCCTTGCCCTAGGGCCGGGCCTGAGAGAGAGAGACTGCTAGAATAGAAGCAAGCGAGTCTAGACAGCACGAGGTATGTGCATCGATTTCATGCAATTTTTGTAATATGAGCCTCTCACATAAGAATAGATTATATAGAAGTTTTTTTTTTCTTCTCACACGTTCTAAATTTTGCTACGGATATCTTCGTGAAAGGGTATTTACAAGATTTTCTTACGCGTTAATCATACTACGTTACTTCATGAAAAGGCACGGTGGACAACAAAATATAAAACAACTGTAGCCTTGGTTGTGTTGGTAATGTTGTATGTGTGATGAATTTACATCGCACTAAATGGATTGCATTCCATTAAACTGTATTGTCTACTAGAAGATAGCCTTACAGACATGGAAAACTGATGGCGTGCCCACACCTTGATAAGAGTCAAATTAAATCTATACATTATAGATCCTTTTACGACAACACTGGTGCATATACGCAATCAATAACATACGAATTTTTCATAAAAAAGGAAAGAATAACATTTCTGATATGTCAAGTTTAAAAGCTTTTTACTGTAACTTTTGTTTACGAATCAGGACATTTAAATAAGTTGGGGTAATAGATAATGTTCGCATTCGACGTCAGAATTATAAGTGACAGTATATGGAAATTTAAATAGAATAGTAACTGATTTCAAAAGCAGGTAAAATGTCAATTATATTACGACAACTATGTTAGATACACGTTATTATTTGAGAAAGAAATATTTCTATCACTTACCAGCTCTTGAAACTACAACGCTGATTAAAGCTGCATACATAACTGGACTACCTGTAGTTAGATCATGAAAGCCTCACAGATTAGGTCTGTATCAGTTAGTGTGTATGTTTGTGTGTGTGTATGTGTGTGTGTGTGTGTGTGTGTGTGTGTGTGTGTGTGAGAGAGAGAGAGAGAGGGGGGACGAGGGAGATTGAAATGGATAGATAATGACTGCGTGACTGTATTTTTACGTCGATTATACTGGTTCTATAACATTATCTATCTTACGCTGTTTTGGCTGACACATATTTTGTCGTGTAATCGGGTTAGGCCATTTCATATTCATAATAGAATATATGTAGTATTTAGTCTAGAGCTGTGTGCCATGACAAATTTGTACGGCGGTATTTCTGAACATTACAGGATACTAACAAAATCCACCGCAAATATACAACGTACCAACAACTCATTGTTATGTGTCAGGGGCCTGACGTTTGTTTGCTTTTGTTTGTTATTTGTTTTCTTTTTTAAAAATAAAATTTTCATCTGTCAATTAGTTACTAATATATCTATATATATATATATATATATATATATATATATATATATATATATATATATATATATATATATATATATATATATATATATATATATATATATATATATCTTTGATTTAATTGTTCAGAGAACAATTGCACCATATTATACTCATTAAAAAATTCGAAAAATAAATAATTGTCTTGTGATGAAACAAAATACAATATCACAGTTCCAAAGAAAATCGCTGCCTCGCCCCGGAAAGGAAATGGCCAGTACCTTATAGGAACTTAACTTTGTATAATGTGCTAATTGTTGTCTATATTGTAATGTAAAAACTGTAAATAAAATCGAGAGACAATGTACTGACATTAGAGAGCTTGTTGATAAAAGTAGGAATATTTCGTGGACTTGAGAAATTACGTAAAATTAAAACAAAAAACAACTACTCCCCTGAAAATCTCAGAAAGATTCGCAGTCTTAAAAGGGAATACGTGTACTTAACAAATTAACGCACGTAAATGACTAAAAATGATTTGGCACAAATATTTTTCACAACGTCCCATTTAGCCTCCATGTTGACATACATGACACGTGACACACATGTCACTAAAGGATTTTAAAAATAATTACGTTTGTAATATTCAAAATTACTTTGTGACAAATATAACTCTTTGTAAAAATAATAATAATAATAATAATAATAATAATAATAATAATTTGTCATGACAGATGAAAACTTGCTATTAATATCATACATTTTGCAACAAAATGATTCAGAAATTTATAGAAAGTGCTTGCTAACGGAAACAACCGAGATAACGGTACAGTGACCAAGTACAGTGATACGTACTATTAAAAGAATATCTCGCTATAGAGTCATAACAATAATACCGCGCACCTCTTCGACATACGGCATTATACATATACAGCTGCGTACGAGGGATTAAGGCGCCGGAGGAGGCGGGGTGCTCCCCGATGATGGTCCCTCTAATTTGCTACAAAGAGCAATTTTTATTTCAGGGCCCCTCCATCTTCCCCTTTGCAAATAAACCTTTTGTGAAAAATTACTCACCCACTGGTTTAGTTTAGGTGAATGTGAAATACAATAAAAAAATCCAGCTGCGAAGAAAAATTATCAAGACTCAGCAACACCGCCCCCCTCCCCCCTCCCCTACTCCTGGCGTCAGGGCTGAATTGCCCATCCCTTTCCCTTCATACCGATACTATATATGTATATATATATATATATGAAGAAACTGAAAAATAATCAAGATTAAATCTTATTTGACCAAATCAAACTTACAGTTCATTGCTTAGCTCTTTAAGGTTATCAAACAGTCGATCTTACGTGAGTAAAATTCCTAATAGTTCATGCAATACAAGGAAGTCTTTGCAATATATATGATACGACGCAAGACACAGACTAACCTTATCGTTTGAACCAACTTTGAAGAAAGCGCTCTCGTCATTTGGCAGGATTGTACATAGGAATACTGTTAGGATGGGCTGTAGATAATACACCTGTCGTGTAAATCCTATTATTAATGGCCCTCTTACCCTGGTATTATGCAAACACTTTGCAAGGGGTGATCATATTTACATCTGCGCAAATATTTACAGGAATGCAAACTTACATTCATATGTAGTAGAAAATATGTAATTTATTTTCTAAATGGGTTAGAAGAAAGATATGAAAATGAGATATATCCAAGCAGAGGCCTGTCAATTATTGCTCACAAAATACCGCTATCATATGTGAAATTATGTTACTAAAAAACTGCTTTTGCTGTAAACTGCAATGTTATAGATGACTACTGTCATCATCATCATAGTCATCTGTAGATAACAAGAACATGGAAATTATATATATATATATATATATATATATATATATATATATATATATATATATATATATATATATATATATATACAAAAATATGCATTACTCGGACTTAATAATATATTCTTCCATTTATCTATCTATTATATACCTCAGCACAATAAGTCATAAGATGGACAGACATCTTGTAGAAAAAAGGCATATAGATACACAGGCCAACCTGTCAGAAAAGCTATGTAGAAACAAATAAACACTCCAAGACTGAGCTAAAGTTATTAAAAAAAATAATAATCGGGGTTTAACTTTTTGGCCAAAGTAAAAAAAAAAAATAATAAAAAAAATTAAATAAAAAAAAAAAATAAAAATAAAGAAAGAAAAAATAAAATACGAGTTTTAGTTCAAACGTAGGCTCTCCTAGCGAAACATGCACACTTTTAAATTTAAACATGTGTAAATTTGCTTAGCTGGCATCTTATTTATGGACACATTAGGCAGATTTTGCATGTGGATACTAGAACGTGTGTACATTTTACACGTATCTCAACTGATATATGTAAATTACACGCTTTTTTTCTTCACCTAAATACTAGTACGTGCATACATTTTACACGCATGTCGACTGAGGCAAATAAATTATGACGTTTCTTTTCTACACGTAACTATCATTATGGATACGTATGTACATTTTATACGGAAATGCTAGCATATTTACGGGAGATGCAGTGACGTAGTGCGGGACTCTCGACCGAAAAGGTGCGGTTTCAAATCCTACCACTGATGTAGCACGTCAGCTACCGTGATGTGTCCTTGGGATAGGTACTTTAGTCCAATTACCTCAGTACTAAATATCCCACTTGTGTTGTTGTGCTGTAAAGCACCAAACGCATGTATACTTTATATACATGTAAATTGATGCATGTAAACCATACCATTTCACATAACCTTCTAAAGCACGTCATATTTTGCATCTAGTTCAACATTCGAAAGTAATCAACACCCATAAACACATATAGCGGCAAATATATAGACAAACACTGGGTTGTTCATGTCCAACACCGGTTTAAGGACCCAGACGGCCCTGGATCAAGTTTTGAAAACCCTCCTGCCGTCGAAATTGAAAAACTTATGTTGCATCGCTTCCACATTTAACCCAGACTTGTTTGTGTCTAACGAAAGGCTTACCTGTTTCAGCGCCAGAATCTTTTCTCAAGAAATGTAATCCCTGCCTCCACCATCGAGAAAATTAAATGATCGTTCCTTTAGAGAAACTAGTCCTGCAGTTTGTGGAGAATTTCCGCGAAATTTTACATATTGTCTGAAGATGCTAATATCGACGAATACCAGTGCTACAGCATAATTTTAGAGTTTACTCCTTTTTACTTAGCACACGCTCTGGTATATATCAAACTTTTATTAATACAGATACATTTGTAACAATTTTATTTGAACTACTCTTTAACTTAGTATAAACAACTATGGCTCGTAAAGTCGCTTACAATTTACATAAAAATAATATAATGTACTGGCACTTCTCCCAATTCTCGTGAAACCTATTTAAGAATCGACGTCTGATATTATAAGTTACACTTCACGCAGCATAATAATTTAGCACTGATTGTTTGGTTCAGATACTCGACATGTTAGATCTACATCTGACTGGACTCGTTATCTCATTGTTAATGAATGCCAGCCTGTTCTCCAACGTTATCGCTCTACATAGCTTGATTGCTATACAAGTGCTGAATGGAATACTGCTCCGCTCATTTGTTGGACTAAATATGAGATAATCACTTTGCGTAGTACGTTATCTGTAAGGGTCAACTAAGTCTTTTCAGAAAAACTGAAGAAAATCATATATAGCTCCTTTTTATTTACTGCATCCTATTTTCCGTTTTGGTCATCTTTTATGGAAATTCCTGAAATTTAAATCAAGGTTGATAGCCATATCAAGGAATATAAAATAAGCTGTGGTGAGATTTTTAAACGGAGTATAAAACATGTGATAATAATACACGTATGAATAGATTTTTGTCTTCTATCTACCTATTCCTATTTATGAATGGTAAAGCACATTTTCATACGGCGGCTTGCAGCCAGTGGTTAAAGCGCATACTCAGTTATGAAAACGTTGCAAGAAATTAAACCTAATTTAAAGATACAAGTGACATGCAGGCGAGTTTCGTGGGTTGGAACTACTAAAGACTGAACGATCTTAGTCTTTGTAAGAAGAACTATTTTCTGTGACTTAAGTTACCTGTGACCGATACCTAGAATAATTTGGTGAATTTATGTCCTGCACCATACGCGTTGAAGAACTTTGACCCTTGCCATAAATAATGTCACTCAAAATATCACTAACATAATTTCCTTGTAGAGATTCTAGTTTAATTATCTTGGAGTCTGAGATTGCTTTACAATTACAAAGGTGTGGAGAACATGTCCCTACTATGATCTGTGACATTTACGTTGAAGATACTGTTGTGAATGTGGCGCCTAACACGTATTCTAACGAAGAGACGTGTGTGCGAAATTTAATCGATCTGACCTACATCTGTACCTTAGATAAAGTTTAGTAAGATAAATGGAAAATGCCATCCCATGGCCTTGACCTTAAAACTAAAACTCGCAGTGTGGTACACTACATGCTGTCTAGTACACCAAACATCATCAATTTATCTCTTATGGTACTGAAGATACATAGCGGAAAAGAAAGTGAAACATGTGGACGAAAGCGTGGGTATCGGATCAAGCAATGCTCGAGAGAGGATGGATTACAAAGTAAAACGTATACACCAACCACCCACTGAGAGCATATCCACATTTATGCACCAAAAGCATTCTTTTCAAGGGGTTCTAAAACTGGACAGACGGTTTGCTTGGTTACAGAAGTAAATATGATCGTCTTTAATAAAGATCAACTACACTCAATACTTATCTCTTTTAAATTTCAAATAAAATACTGCAGTAATTAAACATAGCTAATTGAAGCGTATATATGCTTGTTTATCTCTGGGTCTTCGTTATGTTTTTTGTTTTATTGCTCCCACTGGCTATCAGAGTGGTATAAAGTTCTCTCCTTTATTGAAGACTGCTATCTCATCTCTGTCATTGTTGTTTCGAGACCCAGGTTCAGCCAATGTCGGTATGTGCGAAACTTCGCCAGTAGTTCCCCATAGGCCGATTGTTCTCCATGCGTTACTCCTGCACCAGCTATTCTGACCGTCATGTATACTCTATCTTGTGCTGAAAAATGTTGCGCAAATCAACAACAACTCTCTCTGGCAATCATTCAAATGATGCCAAACACGTCCAATATAAGATACATTTAATGAGCTATAAACTGTTCAAATCAGAAAATGGGATTGCCTCCTAAGAAACTCATATTCAAGTTTGAATAATAACTGTATTAACTGAAACATTTTCACTGGAATTGACCTTAGATAATACTTAAGAAGAACATTGCAAAATGTGTAAAAATGGTTTGGAGATTTATGGCACAGCAACACATGCAGGCTATTTAGATCGAAGCCAATCGAAGTCCAGTACGTCGCCAAGTTAAGGCCACGGAAGCTTACCCAGTCTGGTCCATTGGTAGCATTATATCCCTTACCGTATCAGTCACAAGTCCAGCATGCTAACAACAGAGTCAAAGTGGCTCACCGGTGTGAAATTACACCTGGACACCAACAGACAGTACAATATAACTAATTAGTATCCAGTCTCAGTCAAGTTGCTAAGCTGACCATTTAACTGGTTAATGTTCAAAAGGCAATCGAAATAAAGAGTGCATCAATGCTTTGTACAAATATACAGCCAAAATCAAGACTGTAAATGTGAAAACAAAACTGCACATCCACTGTGGTTTAATTGATTCAGGTTCAAAATTTAAGCTAGATTATATCATACATACCAGATCAAGCAATATCAACTGCGTGACAGAAACAATTTCTAGGCAAATTTCGAGAAATAAGTAAGGATTTTGTCAGATTGTAAGTAGAATGGTATATTTGCAGCTATGTAATATTTTAAATCTGTTATATAAAACAAATGATAAATATAGGTTTCTAACTGAGCTAAGGTGTGATAAAGAATAGGGAATAGGGTTTAAAGGCAAATAAATCTAAGTAATGGAAGTGTTTTCACATGCACATACACATTTTTTTTCATAAATTGATGTTATCTTGTCATCAATGTAATATTGGGACCATGCTTTTATGTATAAGATAGGCAATCTCTCCTTCAATTCTTATTACCTGTACCAGTCTCAACTAACTACGTCTTAACTGTCTCTGGCAAAATATGTTTCTAAATATATTCATAATATGTTTTCATTTCGCCCAAATGTTATTATAATAAATTTAAGATCTTAAAATTTCATAACTTTTTTCACAGTCAGGAAATTTTGTATAATAATCAAAGTTATCAATTTTACCCGAATATTCTGTCCAGAATATAGTATCTCTGTGGTTTATTTTGCATTGTTTAGTACCAATCAGAGGAGGGCTAGGTAAAGTATGTTAAGTTGGATTCTTCCTTATAAATAAAGATCATTTATACAACAATATTTAAGTGCATGAGTATCATAACCCCTTATTTGAATTCTGTCCAGAATTTACATAATTCCATATTATAGATGCATTCATTATTAAAAGCTGCAGGTGAAAATTGTTTACTTTGTACAGTTCTTCAAATTTCGACATTTGTGTCTCCAGATAGACTCTATCAATATAAAGTAATGCCGATCGGGATGAAAGGTTACCCAAGTACCTTTCAACGTTTGATGAAAATGATTACCTCTGGTCTAGAAAATTGTGATGCTTACATCAATGACGTCATCATCTACAACGACACCTGGAAAGAACATCTAGCCACGATTCGGATATTCTTTGAAAGACTCGCTGATGCTAATTTGACAATTAATTTATCTAAAAGTGAGTTTTGCCGTGCTTGTGTAACTTTTCTTAGACATATTGAGGGACATGGTCAAGTTACACCTATAGATGCTAAGGTCAAGGCTATCTCTGAGTTCCCCTTGCCTGTCAGTAAAAAGCATATGATGCGATTTTTGGGTATGGCAGGATACTATCGAAAGTATTGTTCCATTTTTTCTAATATTACTGAACCCCTGACAAAGTTGTTGAGTAAGAAAAACGAGTTTCTTTGGACTGAAAAATGTCAGGTGGCTTTTGATAGGTTAAAAGTCATACTCAAAAGTGCGCCGGTTCTCACAGCTCCTAATTTCAATCAATCTTTTAAATTATCTGTGGATGCGAGTGATGTTGAGGTTCGAGCAGTATTGATTCAAGAAGATAGATATGGTGTTGATCACCCAGTGTGCTATTTCTCTAAGAAATTAAATAATCACCAAAGAAATTATTCAATAATTGAGAAGGAATGTTTGGCTTTAATATTGGCATTACAGCATTTTGAAGTTTACATTAGTTCAGCCTCATCTCCGATTGTTGTGTTTAGTGATCACAACCCCACTACTTTCATCGACAAAATGAAAAATAAATATCAAAGATTATTAAGGTGCAGTTTGTTTTTGCAAGAATATAATCTTAACATCAGGCACGTCAAAGGAAAAGACAATTTGATTGTAGATGCACGTTTCCTTGTAAAGAACTATTATTTCATGTACACTTTGTATAATTCATAAGAGTTTTCTTATGTAATTTTGTTTTACCTCATGTATAATTTTCATATGGTAAAAGAAAGCTTTACTATATAAATCTTTCTTTTTCGTTATGGGGGGAAGTGTTATGAACATTAATTAAATTGCTTGTGTGTTAGTTTCAAAATTCTTTTTTATTTCATTTTTGTTTCATTACATTTTATTGTAACGATAATTTTCATTGGATCTGAATCTTTATCGGAAAATTCACTTGACCCGATTAGAGTGTACTGTTACTTCAGTTCTATTTTTGGCTCACCTTGTTTCATACATCTTGTAAACATCGAGTTAAAACGATTTGCTATTACCAAGATTATATTCTGCTGGCGTGATGGCTCTAATTTGTAAACAACTTTTTTATTGAATCTTATCATAAGATTCGCTAAATTCTTTCAAGACGTACGTGCAAATTGTAGTTTTTTATTACGCTGTTCATGTTAGAAATCACAGCCTGTCACGTGAGCCCCCATGTGATCTAAACTCGAGGCTTAAAACAGCCATTTTCTACTAGATCTAGTCAGAGTCGTATCTTTACACCTTGAGGGTACAAGGTGTTTCAATTGTTGATGTCAAATTGTTTTGAAGTTCATCTATTTTTTGGAATTTAATAATTCATTCTCTAGAAAACTATACAAGTGCTTCATATTTATAGAAGTCCTAGGAGAAAGATATTCAGTGGAAATTTATTCTGGAATTCTAAATGGAAACATTATAAACTGTGATTCAACGAGGATCTGTTGCCATAAGTACAACGACTTCATCTGACGTCATCGCCTCCATATTGGAATTTCATCGAGATTCGAACCTGGATTCAATTAGAACTGTTCAGTGATGGGACTTATATTTTTCGAATCTAGGATTAAATTTTTGGATTATATTCACAACACTGTAAGTCCTATTTTATATTTTTTCATTGTTTTCTAGGGAAATAAATTGTTTTGTTAAAATTTACAAAGTTTGTTGGCTTCAGTCTTTTCTTTTGTTACATTTGTACGAGCCTACACGTAACAATATATATATATATATATATATATATAAGGTTATATATATATATATATATATATATATGGCATAAGGCTAAGGCAAGCGCTAAGGCGTTAGTATATATATATATATATATATGTTGCTATATATATATGTGTGTGTGTGTGTGTGTGTGTGTGTGTGTGTGTGTGTGTGTTATCACTTAGTTCAACCAATATATGGCAGAGCATTATTGTCAGAGTCTGATGAAACCGAATATATTAAATGGGATATTGCCATCCGTGTTGGTACATCCAACTTTGGATAAACATTATTAGGTTAAAGACTTATGTTTGTATAAATTATAAAGACTGATATGTCCAACAAAGTGGATGCAAAGTGAAACATGATAAAACCGAAACCTCTTGGGACCAAATTTTATTTTCATTTTGACTTTTTCAGTTTACAGTAGGTTGACCAGGCGTGCTTTATCACGTAAGGACAGTTCAATCCTACAATGATTAGCTGGTATTTTTGACATCTTCATATGCAAGTAAAGACAAATAAGTCATAACTTTGAAAACACCTGTATGTAATACTCTAAGTCCTTTCAAAACCAACTGAGTGAATGTGCCATTTGCAATACTATTTCCAGTCTACAAGGGGAAAGCATCAAAAGTTAGGCTTAATGTCTGATTAATAAAGCCCAGGTAATACATGTTTCAACAAATGAAACCAATGTCCTATGGATCATTTAAACAAATCACCTGCCTCAATTACAGTATACAGATATAAATAATTTTCTTTAATGGTTTATCTACATGCATTTAGTTACCAATGAATTAACTGAAACATTTGGTCTTTTGTGTGAGCAAAGACTTTCAATGAGATTATTAGCGACCCTAATCTATGTTGACATTTGTCTTACAGCATTTTAACCTTGCGTGCCTTTGGGACATATTCTCAACAACAAGCCTACTACAGTGTTTGCTAACTGTAACGCGAATGGCCCAGCATGAGTCATTACATTTGTAGTTAAAATACGTTTCTTTTTTAAGTGAGCTTTACATTTATGTCTTTTTTTTTTCTTAGTGTCAAATTGAAATCTGGGACCAACTATTGTTCGATGGAATAAAACATGATGATATTATAGAAGGAACACTTTAGGACCCCAAAGCATTTCGAACTCTTTCTGATTCCGGTATCATAAAGATTGAGGATTTTCACTGTATGATGAAGATCTGATGTGTACCATTATGACTATACACATACTATCCATTTGTTTTACTCTGTTTACAGAACATAATCCATATGTGAATACAGATTTTGCTCACACTGTCCTACTACTGAAAAGTGTTAGGGTTTTCTTTTCCTTGCATTTCCGTTGCTAACACTAATTAAAATGGTCCTATCCGACAAGAAAGAGCAGCTGGAACAGTGAATTTTATTTCACATATTATAAACAGTATGTAGGAAGATTTCATCACCGTCTTTATTCCCAGTCTATTATCAATCATTGCACATGGATAATGTTCATCAAATAGGACAAAACTGTCAATTAATACAAATGCATATTCTCCATGGAACTTTTTTAATAGTGTTGCATATAGTTTGGTCATCGTTTCTCAGTACAGGTAAAATATCACTAAGTGTGTGTTCTTTCAGTTTAATTTTTAAAATGTTTTAAGAAACATAAATGAAGTTCAGGAGTTTTCAGTGTTATTGATAATTATTACCATTCTGAAAAAGATGGCATCTGGATAATCAAGGAGTTTGAAAATATAGATTTTTTAATGGTAAGCCAGCCAAGAAAATTGAGTCGTCTATTATGTTAATATCGGGTATGCATTTCTCCAGAGTATATGGTAGAACCTTTGATACAACAGCAGTCCCTTTGCGACTGAAACATTATACCTTCATATGTGTACAAGTCCCATTCGAACCGGTGTCATGATGATAGTGGACAATGAAGCTGTGTTTTCTCTCTATTATAAGCTAAGTAAACTTTCAAGCAATCAACAGTGTAGCAGGTTTAAAAAAATTAAACCATAACATGAGTTGCTTTGTCCGCCACTTAGACTAACTTTAATATTTTGCTAACTCCAATAATCGCTGATTTCTCGTGGCTGGCAAGGTGATTTATTATAACAATGAATTACACTGCATGCTTGGAAGAGATCTCAGGTATGATGCTCAAACATCTAGGAGATTTTCATGGAAAAATATAAACAAATTCAAACTTTTGTATTGTACCTTTTTGTTTAATCATTAAAGTTTAACAATGCAACTGCAGTGATTGTGATAGCCTTTCACTGGCACTTTTCTCTGCAATTTCCGGTAGCACACTAAAAGCCATTTAACAGAAAGTTAGCGTTATTAGCTTTCATCCATTTGAAAGAAATACAATATTGCAAACATTTTATAAATAAGCTGCTTATAGAACATGAAGAAAAACAAATGTGAGCAAATGTCTTTTCCTGATTAAGAAATTTAAAGATATACAAAAATCTTTGAAACTGGCAGACAAAGATACTGCTAAAGAATGCGTAAACAAACTATTTTCACGTTTTCAAACTGTAATCAACAAAATAACGTCAACAATACTAAACAAAAAATCTGAGATAACAATAATAAGAACAAAGACCTTTTTTCAAAATTACCAATCAATAATAATGATGACCAGAAAGAGCTACAGCATTTTAGTGCGCCCATGCTGATACATTAAATGTATTCCACAATATTAAACTTTGTAAACATGACGACATGTCTGTAAATTATTGTCGGAGTTGTTCACAGAGTAAGTTCTTATGGTAATGTACATCAATATATATATTTTGTACCTGAAATTTTCATCAGCCAGATGTTTGCAGGAATAACGAAAGCTGAATACTGGGGAAAGGTCAATGAGCTAAAATCAGATGAATTAGATTGATTCTGAACTCTTTTTTAACAAAGCACTGTTGCATTGCTGGCTACAAACCAGTAATATATTTTGGAATAATTAAATATTTATATTACAAAGTATATCAGTTTAAAACAGAAAGATATTCTTTGCAACCTAGAATTTAGTTTATTTTGCACAATCTATTACACAACAAATTTTCACGGGGTCACAAGATGCCAGGCAGCATATGTATGACTTCCCCATAAGAAGTCAGCAAGGAATGCACGATGGTGTCACGTTTAGTAATAACTGTACTATTGGCTTTATTACGCGACTGATGGATTTGACGTTCGCTAGCAACGAAAACGTGTTCATGTTTGAACTTAAAAATTCTAATGTTTCCCTTTATTCATTATTACAATCGACCTAAATTGAAGGCATATTAATAGAAACAGCGGAATATTCTTTGGAGGTTAACCGATAACTACGTGTCAGTCAGTCCCTATCATTTGCTGATACCAGTGAAACGCCAACTAATACTTAGTTACTTGTAACGTGTTTGGAGTGTGCATAAAATTATAGCTATACTGAAAGATTTTGGGGCATTCGGCTCAAACGTTCGACACCAAGCGGACTCACTATATCATATATGCACATAATCAAGTCCCAATAGCTGTAGCATTTTATTATCATTTAACTTGGCATTTCATCCTGTAAACTAAATAGTGATACTCGCGCTTCAAAAACTATATAACAGATGCCGCAATTATGCAGTCCTTTATTGTATATACTTTGATATAAGTAGTGTGAATGGCTATTTTTTCATGGGTAAAGGTATTCCTCCACCTACATGAATTTTAGTGCAAACAATTTCTATCTTTGTATGATCGCTTAACAATGTGAATTATGCATTGATATTTTATATTTTGAAAGAGTGATGTGCTTTACTTCTGCGTGTCAATATATACGCTTTAAAAGTAGTTACTAGTACACTTATCAGTATTGGGAGAATGCATCTAAAATATTGTTTAGGTCAAAATATTGAGAACCAATGGCAATAACAATAATCCTCACTGTGAATTCTGTGCTCCCTTCTTGGAGACATAGAATCCAGTGTTGTATTATACAGCTCAAACCTTGCATTTTCAGAGGGCTGAGAGTATGTTTGGCAAAATGAGTAGAGCGAAAAAGAAGAAAGAAATGAAGGAGCGACTTCTTCGTCCCAATGTCAGAACAATGAAATCCAAGAAGAACTGGAAGAGAAGAAAACAGAATGGGACTGCTAATAATATAACAGAGCCGATTAAATTTCTACCTAATCACTGTTGAGCGAAAAGAAATATGTGGACCAAACATACTTTTACTCTTACCTTCACATGTTTGATCTTTATAATTGTATTTGTGTAATTTTTCTTGTTATTATATTTATTTTGTTGTTCATTTTTGTCCTGTTTTTTCTTTTACAGACAATGCACTTTATATACAAAATCTATGCTTAACCAGGATTTGTCATTGTAAAATATTTTCTTTCTATCATGAATCTGTGTCCTGACTCTTCAGATTTAGTGAATCGTATGTGACGCTCTGTTAATTCATCGTATACGTGTTCTCTCGATATTTATGTATTTTGTTATAAGTATTATCCCCCAAAATATAAGTCATTTCATGTCTAATATTTTAAAGTTATTTAGTAGTTGGAACCCATGATTTTATTGGATTTCTTTAATGTGCAATGCCATAGTTATTTAAGTTCAAGTCATCGCTAATTGGATCGTCAATTAATGGGTTATATCCATCTTCTTCTATTAAGTTACAGATAATATCATGCTAATTTACTAATAATGATCACGCAAATCTAATTGAGCCTTCACAGAACCCATCTGTAAAACTTTGCTGATGGTTATCGTCTTTAAATACTGCTCAACCTGATTGGAAAAATCACACCTATCGTGATTAATGCCGCATTACATTTTGTATTTATTTGCAAGTGAACGTCTGTCTTTTCGTTACGATTATATTTAAAACCTATATGTTCTTCCATTTCCTGTTTACCAAATTTAAGCGCCTATTAAAGTTGCCTGTTATCGTTCTCATCTTAATTTGGTATTCATTTGTCCAGTGGACAGTAGACATCATTTTGATTTCTTTAAATAAATGGGATTTTTCCTAATTGAATATATATGCACATCGCCTTTTCCTACAAAACGATTTCCCAATTTACATATTTCGCCCTTGGGTCTACTGGAAAAGAAAATTCCTAGGTCTTTCAGACTAATTCATCACCTCTCCTTCCCACCGGGCGATTCGGTTTACGCTGGAATTCCAACTCAACAATCAGCAGTAGATTACGAAGGCATTGATAATACCATCACATGTATCAAACAGCTGGGTAGGGAGTATTTATGGCCAAAACAGACATCTAATGCTTTCCGCATTCTTCCTATTTGTCCCATGCAATATCATTGTTTTGGCTTTTGTGGCAGAGCAGGTACTATTTTGACAAATGCTTACCAATGGGTTATAGTTACAGTTGCCAGATATTTGAGACCTTTAGTAATTCTCTTCAATGGAAGTTATCTATAACACACATGACACATATTTTGGACGGTTTTTGATACTAGATGCAACTCATATCCAATGCCAGCATACGCTTGATCATTTCATGACTGTATGTGCCGATATCAGCGTTCCTGTGACTGCGGATAAAACATTTGCCCCATCAACAACCATGACTTATCTCGGATACTAATTGGATTCCGTGAGAATGGAGGTTCGCCTTCCCACGGACAAACACAAAGAATTTAATAACTCACAAATTTATGTCTGGCTCGAAATAAAATTATTGTCAAGGAGTTGCAATCCGTCATAGGTGTTCTTAACTTTGCTTGCACAGTAGTTTTGCCGGGACAAGAGTTTCTTAGGCGACTCAATAGCGTTACAATTGGCATCTCCAAACCGCATCACAACATTAGATTAACAAAAGAGGTTAAACCAGATTTAAGGGATTGGCAAAACATTTTAACCGGTTTTAACTGTAGATCTTTATTCTTACCTGACATTTGGATGACTTCCGATTGGACTTATATATATATTTTTCTGCCTCAGTTGGATACGGTGCGGTCCTAGGCACACACTATTTCTATGGCATTTGGGATCAGACATGGGCATATAAAAATATAACGCTTTTACAATTCTACCCCATCCTTCTGGCAGTTGAGGTCCGGAGAAAACACTTATCCAATAGATCATCTATTTCCAAACTGACAATCAAGCCTTAGTACAAATTATAAACAATCAATCATCTAAGGACATTAAAATCATGCATTTCATTCGCAAATTGGTGCTCTCTTGCCTTAAATTAAATATCTTGTTCAAGGCAAAACATATACCTGGTACACGTAACAAAATCGCAGATGCCCTTTCTCGCCAACAGGTTTCGAGTTTCCACGCCATGGCTCACTATGCTGACTCACACCCTCATCGCATTCCCCGTCTTCTCATTCCGCTTCTTCCAACCTTGCCCAGCTAAAAAACATCCTACACCCAGCTACATAAACCACATATAAGAGGGCTTGGATGCTATATAAAGAGTTCACATCAGACAACTTCACGGAGTTCTCTCACCCAGTTTCAGTAACCAATTTGGCCCTTTTCACAGCGCACTTAATCAACAAGAAATATGCAGCATTTTCGATATCCACTTCTGTTTCTGCAGTGGGATCTGTGCACACACTTAACTGTTTCGCAGACCCTTCTTCCTCTTTCCTTATTCAAAAACTCTTTCAAACCATTAGCAAAAGTAAATCTCATCATGTTCGTTTGCCACTTGACAAAGTTATACTGGATAAGCTTACAGTTTCTATGATGCATATCTTCTCAGACCATTTCAGGAGTACCATGTATTCGGCCATGTTTACATTGGCTTTCCGTGCCTTTCTCAGAATAGGAGAGATTACAGTGTAAACGACTGCACATCAGAATGATAATTTGATACAATTATCTCAAGTTACTTTTTCCCACAAGCGTCTTACAATTACTTTTCGACACTTCAAACACGGTTCGGGACAACCATATATTTTCCATGTTGCTGCCCAACAAAATCCTGCGACATGTCCGATATCTCATTACAAGCACGCCTAACCCTCAGGGGTAATACTCCGGGACCGCTCTTTATGATCCAAAATGGGCAACCGTTTCCAGAGTAGAATTTAGTACAGAACTGAGAAGAGCGCTTTGCTTTTGTGGCTTTAACTCTAAAATTTTAAGTTTCATAGTTTCATGAGCGGTCCCGAAAAGGTTTCAGTGACAACCAAATAGGGGAATTAGGCCGCTGAAGTTCAGATGCATTTAAGAAATACATAAGGTTAAGCAAAAGTGCCTCAGTTTTGGAACACTTCAATCACTTTTCTATGATCGCCATTCTGCCGTGTATGCTATTTTCTCTTTCAGGTATCGTGGGTTTCGCAGACCTAGATCCGCGCTTTGCTGGGATGGCATACACTAGACCTGGACTAATCTGTGTCTACCTGCCTTTTCGACCGCCAGGAGCGTATGAGGGTACTCTAACAGCTCCGGGAGACAAACAGCGCATTCAGGAAGTACGCAGATCCGTTTTAAAGTTTCTTTCCAATCCTTCATACTGGCTAGATATATCCTATCTACCGGGCGTATGAAGGTGCTTTAATGACCCGGCACTACAGAATTCATCGCTTTAATATTGGTCAACATTGATATTTTCTTTCCTTTGATGCTAGACATTTTTGTTCTTTCCCCACACACCATGTTGTGGCTGCCAGAAATGTAGCAAGCTCTATTTGCTGCATTTCTGTTTATGGCGGTTGCAACCTGCAAATTTGTTCAATATCTTAGCACGTTTACTCTATAGACTTTGTCCAAATAGTTATGTTATGCTGTAAATACATAGCAAATTTTTGGTTCACTAATATAATTTATGTTCAATACAAAGTCACGAAATCGACCAGCATCAAACACAACGTTTGTCTTTGTTTTAATTATGTACCCATATACTTTGACTTTGTAATATTTGCACGATTAACCTAGGGAATTCTGTCTTTTCACTCTCTATCTTCCTTTCGACTCTATCGAGGTCGTAAATAGTAGGCTGGTGTAAGCAGATTTAATTTTACAATCTCATCAAACACGTTAATAATATAGAACCCTGTGTTTTCATTCACTTTCTTTCTGACAATAACTTGCACCCCTCTTCCACATGCGTAAGAACACATCACATAAATATTATAATAACTTAAGGCATGCATGCTAGTAAAGTCCCAAACAGACAGCCGGGTGATGGTAGTTTTGAATGCTTTATTTCCCCAGCAGTCACGGAAAGAAAAGACATAATCGCAATAATCAGCTTTGGACCAAGTTAGTGATGTAAATATTTGTAAAGGCTGGTTGTCATGAGACGTATTCGATTCCATATGACCCGTGAGGCCATGTCCACAACGGAAGTTCGGCAAAACCCCCACACTGCTTACAAATTTTTGGTAACCAGAGTTCTGCAACCATAGAACACGTTTAATAGATTATCAGGCATTACAACAGTAATGTATACATTATTGTTGGATTTATGTATACGCTAGTACTGGTTCTTAGATCATATTGATGGTGTACGTAAATTTGGAAATATTTTATTAATGCTATAAACAGCAGCAATGAAGTGAACAACCTCAAAGTACCTTGGACGGTGGTGGTGTTGCCAGATAGTATTTAGTGTTTCTTGATTTCATTTTGTACTATCGGTAGTCTCTCGGCCTGTTTAATATTTGCTAGTTAACATTGGCACGATTGTTCTAACTTGTAAGTTTTTGATACATATTGCTTGTTATGGATAAATTCTACATATTGCGGACTATACAAAAGTATCTTTATTTTTATTTGTTCATAAAAGAAAAGGATAATATTTTGTCTGAATTGATCATTACTTTCATTGCACGCAGGAAGCATATGCAAACATAAGGTGTGCAGTCGCAAATATAAAACTTTAAATGTGCTTATGTTGTTACACATTACTCAAAAATACTAGCAAAGATATTCCTCAGGGAATACCTTTAGATTACTGTATTTGTATGGGAAAATATGAACGAGTCTTTTTTAGCAATGCTGAACGACTTTTGTAGTGAAGTATTACTCATGAAAACATAGTTCACATTTTACCCTACAAATGTAACCTTTTTGTTATATACTCATTCTGCGTTTCTACCTAGGTTGAATAATAGAAAGAACATGCTACAAGAAACAAAGTAATTGAATTTATGCTGAACTCTAAAGTAAATACGCAACCATATGTTACAAAATACACAGTAACAGTATTAATGCGCGCATAGTCGATCTGACCAAATTCCGCTAATCTCTTTGTGATGAAATTGATTTATTAACTGGTTTAATTATGTACCATGTAGATGTGACTTGAGGGACTGGTCTTTGTGCAGGGGCACAAACGTTTCAGTTATGTCATTGGTTGTTTGGAATTATAATGTGGGAAAAAAATGATTTCTGTTCATTAAAATTCTCAAAAAGATGCAAGATTAAGTTTTGCTTGCTAAAGAATACCAAATTCATTTCCTTTTGAGTGCAGAATGGAGAATGGGATTTCTGTTGGAAATGTAGTTGAAATTGCAGTACAGTTTCGCATTATGGATCAATTTTTGGAACCGATGTAATTCGTGCTTTTTGTTGGAGTTACCCGTCTATTTACATGACGTGTATGACCTCTATTGCTACTATAAATACAAACATAGTCTCTAGAATTGTAAATCGGGAAGTATTGCACAACAGCTGCAGTGGGACACCGATTTTCGCAAGTGGAAATCAGACTTCTTGGTCGTCCTGGCTTATTGAATCTAAGGCTCTTGGTTTTCTACCAAAACCCACCTTCATCGGTTGCATTTTCTTTTTTCGAATTTAGTGTTTGGACTGACATATAAAATGGGACATCTCTAAGGGAGACGGGATAGTCCTTGCCCTTAAATTATCAGACTGGTATTTTCAATACTGCGTATCTCATGTTTGGTCTGGACATTGCGGAAATCACGTTCATTCGTTGCTTGGTTAAAAGTTTATTGGTAAATTACGAATTCGCCCTCATCATCGTCTTTAGCGTCTCCACTTTAACATATATCCAACAGCATGCTTATTTTATCCTCAGACATGGCCTCGATGACAGACACATCTAAAAAATAAAAACGGTGTTTGCTATATGAGCGTACATTGTTTGTTTGCAATCAAACATAGTTCCAAGGATGCTATTATATTTTATACACACATTTCGTGCAACATACAAAACAGTGCAGTATGGAAACGTAATGCATGATTCTGACAAAGTAACGTTAACGTTGATACCAAATGAGAATATCCACACAAAAAAATAAAAATATGGAAAAATGAGAAACATCTGAGCTGTACCACACATCATTTATTTATTTAAACTCCCAGGCAGTAAATATCAAAAACATAATGTCATACTTTCAATAAGTACAAATTACTATACATTTCCAGCTTCATTTCATGATAGTGGAGTTCTACGTTATGACAGTGCATGTGCACCTAAATAATGAATTTGATGAATGAATTAATTATAGCAATGTGAAATATACATTGAAAATTTATATTTTGAAAGAGTGTTGTGTTTCTTTTATGTAGGTGTCTATAAAGGATTTGAAACCAGTAACAACTACAAGTGTCAATTTTGGGAGAACGAATCTAAGCTTTTATTTAGGTCAAAATATCGAGAATCAAAGACAATAACAGTCCTCTTCACTATGCATGCGGTGCTCTCGTCTTGGAGACATACTATCCAGTGTTGCATTATACAACTCATACTTGTTATTTCCAGATGGAAAAGTGCATATTTAGCAAAATAGTAGAGCGAACGAAGGATGAAATAAAGGAATAACGTTTATGTGACAAAGTAACTTCAAGTCAATCCAAGTAGAACTGAAAGAAACGTAAACAGAACAGGACTGCTAATAATATAACGTAGTCATTGCAATTTATACAATTGCACTAGGGAGCGAAAAAGAAGTATCTGGACCAAACATGCTGTGTCGCTTACCTGCACTGTCGCAAGTTATTGTTTCTAGCAGACAGAAGTGAGATGGCAGTAATCAGTAAAGGCGAACGTTTCAGACCACTCGTGTTTCAACACATGCTGCACCGGCAATGTGCTTGAAACGAGAAAGCCAATAAACTTAAGCTCTCACGCTGTAGATTGCACCATATCCATGGTGCATAGAGTCACAAGAAAACAGCAACATCACAACAGAGAAGGTTTTGTCAGGAAGCTGTCCATCAAATCTTCAGCTCAAGAGGTAAGTGAAATATACAATTATGTTCTCATTTGCTGCCAGTATTATGTGATAGAGCTGGAGGTTCCGGTATTGATTCTAAATTTTCAAGTAGTCAGTCCTCTGTCATATAACACCATGTTATTAGATATAATATAGTCTGTTTCCAAGTTAGCCATTTAATAAGTTAATAATTTGAATTCATTTAAATCTTTCATGTATTATAGGATGAGAAAATGTTCGAGCTTTACAGTTCTGTAAGGTTTTTCTGGTCGGATATAGATTCACATACGAACATGGTTATAATAATAATAATAATAATAATAATAATAATAATAATAATAATAATATTAATAATAATAATAATCTTGTACAGTAGTTCCGGTGAAATGTTTTAGTATGTAAGAATCCATTTCACGTGCGCGCAAGTGTCACGTATATTATTGCACTTATAGCTTTAATCATTATTTTTTCAGATGTCTGAATTTGGAGGGAAGATATTACTATCGGTCTTGATTTGCAATTTTGGAGGTTTGATTTTGGCTGTGTAACTGATATTGTTGGTGCAAGAGTCGTGGAGTTTTGTATAGCCTGTCTGATGATTTCGGTAATGATGAGGAATTAAAGCTTAAAAGCAAACGTGTCTGTAGCAAAAAATGGAGACCTTGTGGATCCTTAGGCAGACTAGGAGGGGCGGGTCAGTCTTGGTGGTTAGTTGATCATCCTAAACAGCGCTGTGACAGAATATACTTTGTGCTCGCCACTAGTTCCATTTTTGGGAACTTATCAGTATCACTATCTGAATAAAAATTCAAATGTATCCTTATCACTATTTGAGTGGAAATCATATATATATATATATATATATATATATATATATATATATATATATATATATATATATATATATATATATATATATATATATATATATATATTCCAGGTCGTAGATGGTTTGCATTCCATTTAAGTCAAAGATATACCAGTTTAGTCGATACTGTCTTATATCAATGCAATTTATAAGTGACGAATTAATTGCTTGGGGATGCTATCATTTTGTACAAAATAGATATTTCACTTATACAATCTGAGCTGGACAGTTGACATGACTCGTACATTGCTTTAGATGTAAGGCAACAAATATAACGTCGACTATTTGTTTTCACGCTATGCAATACAAAATACGAGCAAAACACCTAATGCAAAGACCTATTCCTATCTCAAATTGCTTAAGATGTATTCCTGTGATATCCAGAGAATTAACTTTATTTAATAAAATTAAAGAGTCCATTTTAAGAAACTATTCTACGGTGCCATAATGTCTCGTGAATACTGTACAAGTATGACACCTGCTCCTAGAAATTGGCTAACCATTAGGATTGAGAAAAAAATTCCAAACACAGACTCACCATAATCAGCAAAGAAACTCTAAAGTCTAACAAAGCTATAAGAGGAGACGTAGATACAAATAGTGCATACCCTATGTTTATTTCAATACTTTCCTTTTTCAATTACGTTATTTGTTATAGACCTGCAGGTGACAACAATATCATAACAAAAACGGAAAGTGTCGAAGCTTATGCACTTGAATTATCGCACAATGTTTTGTGTTCGTTGGCGATTTCTAGATTAACAGGTCATATTGCAGGAATATAGGCTTATCAGAGAGATATATTACAAGCAAAAGCGACTTTTCTTCCAATCACAATGTATACAAAATTTGAACAAAGTTATTTAATCAGCATTATGAAAAATGAACCCAACCGTCATAATGTTTAATATTCACATCGGAGACAGAAGGAATGACCATAGAAACGTGTACCATGCTTTTTGTTTTAATTTGTTATGTTAAGTGCATTTAATGTAATGAGGAGACTAATATTATTGGAAGAGGGGATAAGAGAAATGCCAGTGATACTTCAACATTACCTTTTAAAAAATGACATAGGCTCTGATTTGACATTCATGAGTGTACACCCAAATTGAGAATTTGCCGGGGTATCAAAACCTAGTCATGCTGCTATATTAAAAGCAAATTAAGTAAAAAATGTACGAGTTATGCAGATAGCCCCAACCATATTATTATTATTATTATTATTATTATTATTAATATTATTATTATTATTATTATTATTATCCAAAATAAAACAAAATAACTGATTGGTGTGATCTCAAGTTATGGATACATTATATTAATGTATTCAGATCCGTCGAGGCATTGGCCATGGATACGGATTTATTGTTTCTGAGGAAAAACCAAAAGTAAAACTGCACACTATTATTATATAATTTTCGACACAATCTTCTGTCTACACATGACGATTTTGAAAAATCAGTGGTAGTCGTCTTGAACAGAATTTGTCTTTGGCCCAATTCTAAGAAATTACAAAATAAAACTTGAGGAGTAGTGACCAATTAAATATACCCTCGCACCTTACGCATTCCACCCCTACTCAATGATAAAGATGAATCTATAGACTAAAAAGGGCATAAGTCCTATGAAAAAGTGTGAGTACAATGATTAGACACCATACGTATCTTCTTATGCCATCCATAATATTTCATAGTAATCTACTAAAAAGTGCAAAATTAGTTGTATTAGCACGATTTTTTATATATTGTATCCAGGGTTTAGGGAAAAGGTGCAAAAACGTTTATAATGATGACGAGAAAGCAAAGATTTGTCAGTATGAGCATCGTTTGACAATTTCACAGTGATGTGCAAACAAAACATCTTCCGCTCACAAGATTATGTCATACACTGAATTCAGCTACAATATAATAAAAGTTCAATAACTAACAAAACTTGATCTAGGACTGTCATTTTTCCATATATGCGCATATATAAACGACAATCAAATTTTAAAGTGATGCATTGAAAACTAGGACTGATTGCATTCACAACTGTCATAGACTAAATCAGGCTCCATGTAAAGAAAAAGGCAGTAACTCAAACAAAACATCGCATTATCAGATGACGATTATAACATTTCAAAACTTTCATGGCTATGAAATGAAATCTGTGAGACAGTCTGTGCAATAAATGATACAAATGGCAGGAGCACAGTGATTCGTCAATATGAGCATTTTCTGGTGATGCCCAAATTATAGTTTTATGTCAATCAATCACAAAACTGCGAGACGAGTTTGCACGAACCAGAATGTGCACTAGGTGGAGTAACATCGAAGAAATCGTCTTTGAACAAAGTTCCAGGCCATGCTCGATTTTCACAGTTTCAATCCATATTTGATGTAGACATCCTCCGTGTTTGATTTGTTCTTCAAAAGCATCGTATCGCCTTGCTGACAAGATTCCTTTTCACTGAAATCCATCTATATTATTTAATCATAAGAATTTATTGTTTTTTAAACAGAAAATGAAGAGGGAATTTTCAGAGAAAACTATTATGTTTTGAAATTTGTGTTTAGTTTGGCCTATCTATCAACATTTTTATGTACATTTTGCGATTAATCAAGAAATGTGAACATAATTTGGTTTGGGGACCGTTTTACAAAGCAACGTAAGCCCAAGATTTTCTTAACTTCTTGCGTACTTTTCTTGAGTGGCTATGGGTGTTTCATTAACTACTTACCTTTGTCCATAAGTTTCTTTGCAGGTTTACGTAACTTTACGGCAAGTCCCAAGCAAGCGTACGTGCAAAGTTGTTTCGTAAAGCTGTTTATGGAGACCAAGAGCAAGAGAGCGTTTATTTTGTGGAGCCTATTGACACTTTGCTGATTAACCTGAACAATCTAAACAAGTGAGGCATTAAAAATTTATAATTAAATTCGTCAAAAATCAAGGCAGAATAATTACCTTTTTAAGGGTCAGATAGCGTTGATTTTCAGAGGGACATTCCATCCAATGTTATGTAGAAGAAGTTGATGTTATTAAAGCTATCAATTATTCCAGCAGATTCAGTGATGTGTCATATACATTACAATAAGTGAAAAGAGCACATATACTATCCATGCATTATCGATCTCGTGGCACAGAAGTTACTTGGAAAAGAAGATCATTTCATTGGAAACGATAACATGAGGACTTCCATCTACATTCGTGTATTCGAAGGAAATAAAAATTGATAGATTAGTGATTAGATAATCATTTTTTATGCAAATAAATAAATACGTATGGTTTAACAGTTACCTTCAAAAAGTTACATTCATTATATATTTATCTACTCATAGCTCTCTCTCTCTCTCTCTCTCTCTCTCTCTCTCTCTCTCTCTCTCTCTCTCTCTCTCACACACACACACACACACACACGAAGGTGACACATTTTACATTAGGCACACACACGACTGGGCGGCTAAAATCTGGGGGTGGTAGATTTTTAAGAGAGTATGAAAAAAAAAAAAAAAAACTTTTGTAAAACAAAACTCTAAATTTCGCAATTAATTACAGGCGAAAAGGTCTTTAAACGCTCTAGTTTTAAGACTTTGTTTGGGGCTGGGACGGGGAACCGGGTTTGCGGAAAATCTGAGAAATCTGACAGTGCCTAGGTGTAGTAAAATCAAATAATTTTCATGGCACACACACACACACATACACACACACACACACGCACACACACACACACACAGTTACCCTACATTCTGTAATCAGATACAATACCTATATTTCATTCACTATAGTAAATAGATCCAGGTAGTTTTGCCCGATATTGTTTTGGTCACTGTTTTGTTGTTGTTGAGCTTGCTGTCGTCGTCTTTGCCGCCGTCCATTGTAAGTATCTTGTAGGTACCCTATTACATTTTACTGAGCTAGTACCTACCTCCCATATAATAGAGTAGCTTACCCACAAGTTTTTCTCAGACGTACAAATTTTCCCACGGACATCTTTATGAAAATACAAACAAAATGGCTCGAGATTTCTTGTGCTTAAACGAGATTTTCTTACGCTTAAAATTTGCTACATTCTGTGCTCAACGTTAAGTTGCTTTGTGGAACGGGGACCTGAATAATAGAACATAACACAAGAGCATTGGTTGTGGTGTTAGTAAGGTTGGTGAACTGTTACGACATGGATTGTATTCCATTAAACAATGAGACTATACACAGAGATATGAGAACAACATGGCGACCATATACCTTGATAAGAGTGGACACTTAAAAAATCCATATATTATATAGCCTTTCAGGGCAACACTGGTACATATATGGAATCAATAAAATACGGATTCTTCCTTAAAACCAAATATATTAAGGACTCTAATTTCAAGTATCAAATCATATAGTTCAGTGGCAGTTATTACTAATAGGGAGAGTTAAATTAATAGTTTGAAGAAATAACGTGTACTATCGATGTCAGAGCTATAACCGACATTTTATGGAATTTTTAAAAAATAGTGGCTAATTTCAAAATCAAGTGAAATGTAATTTGTATTATGCTAACTAATTCACACGAACAGTATTATTTCAGGAAGAAATATTTCTCTCACTTACCAGCTCTCGAAATTAATACGCAGATTAAAGCTGCCCAAATAGATGTTGTACCTATAATTAGAGTATGCAAATTTGTGCAATTTAGGTCCGTATTAATTAGTGCATCTGCATGTGTGTCTGTGTCTGTGTGTGTGTGTGTGTGTGTGTGAGAGAGAGAGAGAGAGAGAGAGAGAGAGAGAGCCAGAGTCAGAGAGTTAATGAAGCTACACCACTGAATCATTGTCATGTCGGTTATGCTTGTTCTATAACCTTAATTATTTTAAGTTGCTCCAGCAAGCATATTTTGTCGTGTAGGTCTAATCGCGTAAGGTTATTTCATTCAGTAAGATTAACTGTGGTGTATAGTTGAATACCACGGAAGATTTTGAAAAGTGGTATTTCTGAACATACTGTGATACATACCATGCTATACCGCAATTATATTAGAGACCAACAATGTAATGTTCTGTGGCATAGGCCTGTCACTAAAAAAAAAAAAAAAAAATTCCGTTTGTCAATAGTTGGAAAATCTCTCTCTCTCTCTCTCTCTCTCTCTCTCTCTCTCTCTCTCTCTCTCTCTCAGTTGTCTGTTGTAGCAAAATAACACCATATTATATTCATTAAATGATTTGAGATAAGCAAAAATACCACAGCTCAAACGAAAATCGCGACCTAATCACCTAAATGGCCAGTACCTTGTAGTAGATGAATTTGCTATGTGTAAGTTAATAGTTGTATAAGTTTTAATCTAAAACGTGAAACTAAAATGGGACGATTACTCTTATGTTATTGCTGACACCATGTGAAAGACATTGTGCTGGCAATATAAAGCTTGTTAATAAAAGTATAAGACATAAACACTGAGGCCTACAATTTACTAGTTATACTAGGTAGGTAAACTCTGAGTAGGATACCAACACCTGGGTAAGATATAAATATATATATATATATATATATATATATATATATATATATATATATATATATATATATATATATATATATATATATATATGCCAACACCTTGGTAAGATATATATCAGCGATGAAGAAAAAAAAAAAGAGAAAGAAACACCAATTCAACAAATGAAAAAATACTTTGTGAGCTTGATAAACGACCTAAACTTCAGACAGAAAATAACTTCTCTCCTGAAAATTTCAGACTGATTCACAGTCTTCAAAAGGAATATATGTAACTAACACATTAACACACGCTAGTGAAAGAAAACAACCAAACATGACATATTTTTTATGTAAATGTTTTCCAAAAGTTAAAATTGGTCCGAATATCTTTCACCAAATTGACATATAAAACACATGTCAAACATGTAAATTAAGGATTTAAAATTTTTAATATTCTAAAATAAATTGCGACAAATACAACTGTTTGTAAAACAAATGCTACTACTAATAATAATAAATAAATATATATTTTTTGAGATATTTTGTCATGAAAATTCAAAACTTGCTGTTAATATCGTTCAGTCCGTAAAGAGATTACCCAGGAAATTCCTATAACAGAAAGTCACGTAACGGTACAGAGATAAATTACCGTGGAACGTACTAATGGAAAAAAATATCGTAGTAAACAGGCATACAAGTAATATTTCCTGTTTGTAGCCCGCTGTACATATACAGTGGCGGCACAAAGTTTTCAGGCTCCGGAGGGGAGTGAGCTATATTCTTTAGTAATCCCACTAATTTGCTACAACAAGCATGTCAGTCAGTTACACCCACTTCATGTAAAATTGCCCCCGTTGCACTAATGTGAAGGTGAAATACGACGACAATGTCACCTGGAAAGAAGGAAATTAACCCGACTGAAACCCTGGCCACGTGGACAATTGCCCCTCCTCCAACCCCTCGCTCTGCCACAATAGATAGATAGATAGATAGATAGATAGATAGATAGATAGATACATACATAGATAGATAGATAGATAGATAGATAGTTAGATAGATAGATAGATAGATAGGTGGAAGAATAATCAAAATTAATAGTTTTTTCACTACACCAGACTTAATGCTCATCCCTTGGCGCTGTCAGATAGCCAAGTGATAAAGCTTAAATGAGTAAAATTCCTAATAGTTTGTGCAATATAAGGGAGTCTTCGCATTATATAAGATAAGACGCAAGATACGACTAGTTAAAGGTTCTTGCCAAGGCCGGATCGGGTAGGAGGGTTCCAGGGTTTCCGGACCCCCTTGCTAAAACACAACACATACATACACACAAACATACACACGTATAGTCACTTGTCACTTGAAATTGGACCATCGTTTCATTCTTGTGCACATTTATTGGGTGTTATGCACACTTTGATTATATAGCCCTGGTTATCTTTTGAACCGACTTTCAAGAAAGTTCTTTCTTCATTTGGCAGGATTGTAGATAGGAATATTGTTAGTATGGCTCAAAGTAATGCAACTTTCAAATATTTACACCGAATCAAGAATACACACATATTTGTTAGCAAATACACAACGTTGTTTTTCTGACTGGTTTGAAGAAAGATATGCAAAGGAGATATGTCTAAGTACAAGACTGTCTATTAAGGGTCAAAAAATATTGGTATCATATGTAAAGATATGTTACTGCTAAACTGCTTTTGTTGTAAACGACATTAACGATAATATATACCGTCATCTTTGTAATTATCATCGATGGATGTAAAGAATATATATATATATATATATATATATATATATATATATATATATATATATATACACAAATATGCAATTCCTTCCACTTAATAATATATAATTCCGTATATCATAAGACGGACAGACAGTCATGTTGAGACGAGTACATGTATGCATAGTGGCTAGTGGGACTGACAAGTTATGTAGAAAAAATTACATTGTCCAAAAAGAGATGCAGTTGTACTATAAATAATCGTGCTGGGTGTTTTGCCATATTTGCTATACTGTGGCTGCCCGGAAACCCGTCCTTGCCTCTAACTCCCATGGCAAATTTTTCCCCAAGCGAACCACAAATTTTTCATCGCTTTTGTTTTGTCCAGCTAGAGTTGGAACCTCCAGATGAAACACATACGTGACAAGAGTGGTCGGTCATAGGGGTTAGAGTGTCGTACGTGTACCCATAGGGTATCGAATAAGGTCCAACAGCCTAACTTCCGTACCACGCTATTCTGCAGTGATTGTAGAAACAAAAATCTTACACAGAGAGTGAGTGATCAGTGATCAACATGAAAAATTTTGATTATGAATTTTGATAATCGTTGTTTTGATTGGGCAATCTTGTCGGCGCTATATCCGGTCAGTGAAAAATGAAGACATGCCTCGAAAATACCAGCAACACTTGGGCAAACTGAACTTTGGTGATGTTGAGTTTCCCGTGCAAGAGATAAAAGAAACGCTGAAAAAATTTGAAACACTTAACCCAGGTATCGCTGTTAGTATATTCGCCTATGACAAAGGAATTTATCCGCTGGCTCTACCCACGGACAGAACGGCCGAACAAATTGATTGTTCGTGCTGAGTAAAATGAAAAGCTCAGAATCGGTATCACACTACCTATGGATCAAGGATCTTGGTCGACTGCTTAAACGGAACAGCAATCATCACAGCATGAAATATCCGTGCAGTCGCTACATGTATGAATGTAACACCCTAGAACTGCTCGCCAGTCGCGACGTTTACTGCAGCAGTGTCAGTGAAATATCATAGCGCACAATCATGCCCGAGCCTGGTAAAAACAATGCCAAGTTAATGCAGTGCAGCGAAAGATGAAAGTCAGTTTATCATCTACGCGGATTTAGAATCCTTAATGTTGCAGTGGAAAGAAACTCTGCTAAGACACAAATGCGCCTGATATCGACCAGGCAAGTCGCAGAACAAATTCCATGCGGGTTTTGTTATGTTTTGGTTCGATGTGATGGTCAGTCAGATTTACCAGTCCTTTATCGTGCTCAAAGTACGAGTGCACTAAACACAGTGGAGGTATTCCGCAGATCGATGGAAGTCACAACAAAAAGGATTCGACAGCAGCTCGGTTCGCCAGTAGACGCAATTATAACGGGTGAAATCATTAGCGAGTTCTCCGGAGCCACTCGCTGCTGGATTTCTAAAAAGGATTTGGCGATGAAATCAAAAGTCCTGGTTCCAAAGTTTATGAACACTGTCACATTACTGGCGCACACAGAGGTAACGCCCACAATGGATGTAATCTGCAGATGAGAATTTACCCCAACAAAACAAAAACTCCCTGTGGTGCTTTTCGTTTCCATAATCACTGCAAACTAGAGCAGTACTGAATTTGCGCTGTTTGACCTTATTCGATACACTATGGGGACACGGAAAACTGTGCGAGTCTCCATACCCAATTACACATGTGCGAATCGTATCAAGTGTGTGTTTACATCTGGAGGTTCAAACATCTGCGGGTCTCGTGGGGAATAACTTGTGTTGAGGGTTAGAGGCTAGGTCTGCTGTCCGAGGACTTAAAGGGTAGTGAATAAGACACTTCAATCCCCACCGTACAAGTGTTTAACTCCCCCCGTATCACTTTTTAACTTCTAGATTAAATGAAAGAAAGGTATATAAAAAATAAGGTTAAAATGAAATAATACATAAATAAGTAAAATACACACGAGTTGTAATTCAAATTTGTGCTCATATGGCTAAATCTGCACACCTTGTTATTCACACATGTGCAACTTCGCTTTAGCTACATCTTATCCCTGGACACATTTTGAGCGTAAATAATAGTTTGTATTTACATTTTAAACTGATACGTATAAACTACACCGTTTCTTTTTCAAACGTAAGTGCCAGTATACATACGTATGTATATGTTACACGGAATATCAGCATATATAAGGTAGCTGCGACGGCTCAGTGATTAGCATGCAGGCTCACGACCGAAAAGACGCCATTAACCGGAGCTGTTCATGTCATACTATAACGCTATCATTTTGAAAAGACGTTATTAATTGGTACTGTTCAGGTCATACTCATACATTAATGCTATCATTTTGACAAGACGTTTTGAATGGATGCTGAATAGTTATTCAGTAATGTTCAATTGTTTTATTGCCATCTCTAACATCTCTATACCACTTATAACTGCGTTGAATATCTTACCTTTTAACGCAAAAATAACAAAGGGCGTGCGATCTCTAAAACAAATGCCGCCATATCCAATCAATCTTCATAGATATTGGTATTTTCGTTCTAAGATATCTTATTCTGTTTTCTTACCTCGTGACATTATTTCACTTAATGCAATGAATATAATAGTTTTTATTTTTTTTTTAAATAATACAGAGCAATATTATATTTTTAAGCTATTTTAGGGCCAGAATCTTTTTCTCAAAAGGGTTTAAGCCCTTGCTTCCACCCTCGAGACAAATGAATGATGTGTCTCTTATGGAAACAGATAATGCAGTTTTTGGTGTATGGCCGTGAATGACAGTACTCCTGCGATATGTTTGCGTTATTACTCCTTTTCACTTCGATCACGATTTAGTGTATATCAGAACTTTATTAATTAAGATAATCTAATTTGTTTCTGAACGACTGTTTAACTTAATGTATACAAGTGGTATTTATAACGTTGCTTACAATTTAAATAAAACTAGTATAATTTACTACATATAACACAATAGAAAGCACTTCTTCCATTTCTCGTGCGTCCTAGTTAAATATCGACACTGATATTTCAAGCTATACTTTGCATAGAGCAGTATTTCAGCACTGATTGTTTACTTCATATACATTACATTTTAGACCTACGTAAGATCTGACTCGCAATCCCCATTTTAATGAATGATAGTCCGTTCTTCAATGTTATTTCTAGACATGGCCGTGATCGCGCCAACCTGTTACACAAGTGCAAAGCACTAAATCTAATAATGCTCCGCTCATTTGATCGAATGAAAATGAGATTATCATTGTGAGCAATACGTCACGTTTGGTCGACCAAGAATGTTCAGAAAAAGGAGGCATAACAAAATCATATCTAGTTTTTTTTTCTATACAGACTGCCACACATTCGTACTTCGAGCATTATGAACAGGTGTCAGTAATTTAGAACAATATAACACTCAGAATATTTTTAATAGTTTCCCTCTACTTTAATGGCTAATTTTAGCGATGCAATTTAATCCAAGAACCATGCCTAAATTTGGGAGTTTGAGCTTCAGCTCGAGATCCGTGCTCAACAAGGTTTGAAAATGCATGGCCTGGTAACGAGCATATCTATCTATCTATCTATCTATCTATCTATCTATCCATCTATCCATATATATATATATATAT
>JAECUM010018190.1:0-73463 GCA_016617855.1 Megalonaias nervosa
TACGAGTTTATTATAGTTGGCCAAATATCATTGCAAAATCATTTGGTGGATTATCCAATAAACAATTCACTAGTATTAGCGTATAAAACCCACAGGGGTTCGTATCGTTGCTAACAATTTACCTGTAATATATATATATATATATATATATATATATATATATATATATATATATATACAATAACTACCTGAGCTAAATATCGGTACCAAATTTATTAAGCTACGCAAAGCGTAGCTTGAAATATCAGCGTTTATTCTTAAATAGGTCGCGCGAGTAAGGAGAGAAGTGTCCTCCCTTGTAGTTATTGTGTGTGTGTATATATATATATATATATATATATATATATATATATATATATATATATATATATATATATATATATATATGACAGGTAAATTGTTAGCAACGATACGAGCCCCTGTGATAAAACCATGGCTGATGCAGAGGGCCAGCCAGTCCCCGACTGGAACGTCGTGGGAAATCCAATAGGATCATATCAAATCGAACAAATCAATGATGAACTTCAGCGTAGAATTAAATCTATAACAGGAAAAGAATCAAAGATCGTTATCAAAGTACATGAACCAAAGCTGAGTGCCACCTTTGAAATATCAGCGCCCGATAACACCGTTGACATTTATCAGTCGTCGATCAGAACTGTGTTTGGATGGCCCCTGGTAGCATCAGTTTATGTTAGACTATCACAACCACAACGATCTGATTATTAATCAGACAAACAAATGTTATGAGAATTCCAGAGTATATAAATTCCTGGCTACGGATTAGTTGGACACAACGCGATCAGTTGGATATCAATGTTTTACGGCATATCGATGCTCTACGGCAGTGGCGTCACTAGGGTTGGTGTCACCCAGTCTGGTAACCCATGGTGTCACCCCCATAGACCTCCTTCCTGCACAAAAATTCAAAAATTTTAAACACAGTCATGTGCGGTAACTCATGGTGTCAACCCCATGGACCTCCCTCCTGCACAAAAATTCAAATTTTTTTTATAGACAGTCATTTTGGTGTCACCCCCACTGATGGTGTCACCCGGTGCGGTCTGCACCCCTCGCACCCACCACCCACCCCCGTGACGCCACTGCTCTACGGAGATATATGAGATTATTTGTTCCAGGTGTTAGTAAAGAAATGTATGATAGAGATGTAACAATGTGTGAAGAAAATTCAAGGGTGGCGCATGAATCTGGGGTTTCTACAAAAACACTTGTCGATAAAATAGCGCGGGAACATGAAAATACAGAGCGCAGTGTGAGAAGGCTTTTGTGCTGTATATACTTGAATATCAGCTGATGATGTTAAGAATCATTGAGGCAGTACAACATCTGAACCAGTAGTCCTACAATGTAAGACATAGCACATATTGTGTTTGTTTAAGTGCTATTTTTTTTCTTATTACCCAAATAACGGCCTTGCATAGCCTGTTCCGATGTCGGTTAACATCGGAACGAGTAGTCACAGTTTCAGGAATATCTCACACACTTGGCAGCCTATAGCGACACTCTTCCACTAATTTATGTGTAATTAATATACTTACTGTGCTGTTTTTATCTTGGTGGAATCAAAATATAACACTAGTAAATGGACGCATTTTTATGTTCCGCTGACATACATTTGAATTTGTTGCAATGCGACGGTAGTCGAGTTACGCCAAAGTATGTTCAAGTAGGTTCATGTGGGGGATATGTTTCTTGAACGAAACGAAACGTTTCTTACAGTTCCAATAGGCATAATATATTTTTATTCGTTTCGTTAAAGAATAATATTTCAACCTAACCCGATTTCGGTATTCCCGGCTTTCATCGCTTTCCAACCAACTGAAATGTAGGCCAACGAAACTTGAAACAGGTCCATTTCTTTTGTGAGAATTTGAATTTATTAGAGAAAAGACATCAGGGTAAGTAAGTCTGACAAAAACATTAGAAAAGTGTCGTTATTGGTTGCCAGTTGTGTGTGATATTCCAGAAAATTTGACTTTCGTTACACTGGTAGTCGACATCAAAACACGCTACACAGTGCCATTAGTTAGGCAGAAAGACCCATCACCCTCCCAGAACAAAAATACCGGGTGATGTGTCTTACGTTGTAGGACTACTGAACCAGGTGAAATCTAACGCAGAATACTTTCAATAATCTGTGATGGAAACTGTAGCTTACTTTGTTGGTCGTGTGCACACAGGAAGATACCGAGAATTTTTAAAAAAAAGTGTTTTCTTGACTTTTTTAAGATCACCGAAGCCCAATTGCCTACGCCAAACTATCCGGTTAAGATATCGATAAAACGTAGCATGATCTCAAAAACATAATTGACAAATATTTTCCGCGGCATGGGAGAAAATAAGAGGCCCTGAAAATATGCTCAGACATAACAACGATCCAGATGGTCGTCATATATCGCCGGGTATAGTTAATATCACGAAGACGATTTCTGTGAATCTTATCTGTGACGCAATGGAAGATAAGTTATCAGAGCGCTAGCGCTTCGGCGGCTGCATCACAAGCGCGAACTAGCAAGCCCACGGATCTCAAGCGATACAGGAATATGTTCTTTATAACTTTTCTCTAGAGATTCCCCCGGATCATTTGATTGTAGCTGTGCCTACTAATCCTGTTTATTTACGATGCCATAATCCGTCGTTGTCACAAATAAGATTTCGTCTGACCAATCAAAATGAGTATTTATTAGACATTCCTTGGGGAAGAATTTACGGTGAGTTTGTATGTGCGTGATAGACTTTAAAATGGTCCGCCATGAAACGGCGTTCATGAAACAGTGCAACAACAACATCCCTCCAACCCCCAACCACCGCGTGTAATTTTATTTCCGTGGCGAGCAAAGCTTCGCTTGCCAAGAACAAAAAGAATTACGTTATATTTTTTTCGTCACCGGTAGATACTTTATGCTTTTGTTGTTTTTTTTTCAGTGCCTGTCCCCAGCCTTCATTGCTCGAATAACCACCTATCTGCAATCCTGTTCCGTTTCATCATCAGTGGATTCGGATTGCTTGGATCGGAATGCTTCGCATTTGGAATCCTTGGCGGATTGCTTGCATTAGAATGTTTCACTATCCACGATAAGTTTCCTTGGCTGTCTCGCACGCACCCCCAAGACCTTTCGAGTTTCATGTTCTCGAGACGGCGCTAATCTAATTTTCTCAATGGCGCTTGCTAGTGGAACAAATTCAGCAATCGAGCTGTCATCGTTGGCCATCGCAAGGGATATTTCCACTGCACGTTGGAGTAATTTGATAAATCAGTATTCCGCTGGTAGACTGTATCTACCCTCTTCCCCTCGCATCCGTGTGAACCGCGAGACCATTTTGTTGTACTTTCTCAATTGCAGAGTTAATCCCGTTAATATTGTCTTGGTTCATTATACAACAAATATATTTCTCTAATAAAAGGTGGATCGTGTAAATAGATTACAATAAGTCCATGTCGTGTTCTTTGAGTATGTGAAAAGAAGTTTTTAAATTTATTTTGTCCATGTTGCCGGGACACCAAGTCTGATAAATATTTCGCATTGTATGTGTATCATGGCCGTTAAAGATAACCAAAACATTACAGTAATCTCTGATCACTTTGGGGATATAAGCTTACTGCTGTGTAACGTAAATGACATCTGTGTTTTGATGTCTGCCTCGTGAAAATATTCTGGCTGGATTTGTTTGTTTGTCAAGCATGAGATCGTCGTAAACCACATGATTATTGGCGCCACGATCAAGATCTTCGACCGACGGTGCTTCATTGATGTCAGTGATAACTTCAACAACACCTGTATTGGATGACAAGGAAACATTTGCAACAGTATCACTAGCGATATGATTGAATTCCTTGAGGACATCATAATATCGTTGGTCGTCTGCTGATAGCGCTACTAAATAATGTTTGTCCCATTTGAGCCATCTCACTATCAGGTTGAGCAACAACTGAGTTATACCAGACCCACACTGACAATGATAATGGCTCGAAGACAGTTTGGTAACGCTGGATGATGTTAGCTGGATGCATGTTCTTGTGTCGCTGAAAAGTCAGTCACGTTCATATTGTAGGAATATATATTATTTATAATCATGAGTCTATATTGTGTTTGATGCAAGGCGGTCACAGATACTACTGGTTTAAGAGCAACAACGGCGAAGAATAACATGCGAGCACTTCAAGGCAATTGTGTAAATGTGGCTTAATTGTTGTAATGAGTATTGTGGATATCATTCTGCAAGTGTTCGACTGGGGAGTTTAGGTATCTCTAAACTTTGTGTTTAATGTGGTGGGAGAAAATATAGAGCTCTAAAACAACACTATGATAAACGAAGCGAGGTTTGGTGGGGTCCCAATAAAAGACGCTAAAGATTATCTCGATATAAAATCCATTATTAAAAGCAGTCGTGATCATATTTTTTAGCAATACGAAATTATTAATTTACAAGTACGTAATGTACCGTATTATTTTTACACCAGAACTATACTGGTACGGTACAACACCGGGACCTCGCTGTGATTTATACTGCGCTAAAAATAACATGGAATTCCCCCGTGATGCATTTAAGGTCAACGAGCTGATACACTTGACCACACCAGAACTCTACAGAGATATTTTCATTAATTTTATTGATAAGTGAATATTTATCAAACGTGAAACTACACATTTAGTTTGGTTTCAATCGGTCCCTAACATAGTCAGATAGGCCGATTTTGTTAGATGAACACTTGTAACTGACTTTAGTGTTTTTGATTTGGCAAATGTATAAACAGGTGTATAGTCACGCATAACTACGTGTTATCGATTGACCTGGAGTGGCTGTGGTCCGATAAATCATCCCCACAAATCTGTGTTGATACTGATGGACGATATGTGGGTCTGATGTGACCTGTTCATTAAAATGGGCAATTTTGTTGCATGCAAATCTTTCCGGAACAAACCTGCGTTCACTTTAGACACATACCGGAAATTGGTAACAGCCATATCAAGCGCGAAATTCAAAATGGCCACAGGACAGATAGTTGTGCTATTCCAGGTGGATTTACAAGTCACCAAACATACGATATGCTCCGGAAATATAATGTACATGTCACCAAAAGAACCCTACAGCTGACGGTAGCTGCACAGCCACGAGAAATACCGTTAAGTGTATAAAATGTACACCGATGTGTGCAGCCAAAATTGGATGCAGATAATTGCAGGCTTTAATGAATAGGTGATATCAGCCCCTCACCCGAAAATCAACATCACCACGGGTGAAGGGTTGATTTATCGGCCTAGAGTGGCTGAAGTTAGTAAATCCATGTGGGTCTCTGGCAGCGCGAGAACAACAATGGAAGGGGAAAAAAAAAAACAGGACTAAAATGAAAAGTCATTACAGCCGGTATTTTTCCATTCTGCTTTTCGTGATATTTAAAATCAGTCTATCCAGAGTAATCATTGCCAGTATTTTTCCATTGAGCTTAGAATGGTCTATTTAAAATTGGTCTGTCAAGAGTAATCAGTGCCAGTATTTTTCCATTGAGCTTAGAATGATGAGTCATCAGTGCTAGTATTTTTCCATTGAGCTTAGACTGGAGAGTAATCAGTGCTAGTATTTTTTTAATTTAAATTTAGAATGGTGAGTAATCGTTGCAAGTATTTTCCATTGAGCTTAGAATGGTGCATTTAAAATTGGTCTGTCAGAGTCATCAGTGCCAGTACTTTTCCACTGAGTTTAAAAGTTTAGAATCTTGTCCATGCACAAATTAACATTGATCGGTACATATCATGTTGATGTACTGGGCGTTGTAATAATTTTTGCGGGTCGTTGTGGCTCTTCGGTTTTAAAAAATGGTTGTACCTACCCCCCCCCCCCCTGTGAGAAAGCTTGCCAGTAGCTTCTCGTGGGTCGGTGGTTCTTTCCGGGGTTTTCCCGGGTTCTTCCTCCACCATTAATACTGGCCGCCATGTATAGCCTATCGTGTGCTGAAAAATGGCGTTAAGCCCTACAACAACAACAACAACAACAACAACAACAACCCCTCCTCCCGTGGATTTCAATACATCACCAAGATCTTGCTAATCGGGCTTACATTCAAGGCTCAATCAGCTTTGGGAAATTAAGATCTCAGCATTTATTCCAAGGTCCGGATTGTTGAATCGGAGCCTGGGATATCGGTTGTCGCCCCTCTCCATCCCCCCAAGGTCTGGTCACCTCCTCACCGCTTCGATTAATATACGTAAAAACTTACATCCGTAGAGCAATGGACGTAATTCTATTTCATAGTGCAAACTTGCTTATACCATCCTCACCTTGAACCAACACCACTGGTTTCAGGATATGTACAATTTTTAAGTAACTCTCGCATACATACATCAGAAGAAATTACAAAGTATAAGATCTCTATAGCCTCATACAATTCACGTTTATTTTTTATTGATTATTTTTAATCCCTTTTGATAATATGTGGAATACGAGCATTTATATCAGCGATCATAACATTCTCGCCTGAAACAAAACAAAAAAACGATTAAAGGCATCATCTTGCAATAGTCAAAATGTTTGCTAAGATATTTCAAATTCTGTTATCCTGGATCAATCAAGGAATATTATGCAGCGCTTTAATGTACATGTAGTACCGACTGCAATGGAGTATATGATACCGCCCGATTTCTGGCATCCGTACTGGGAACCAGTCTTCAGATTCGTATTTGTATAAAGCAAAATAATAAATATAGAGTCTAGTCTATAAATGTACAGATGTCTTTATCCATATCGTTTAATTTCTCTTGCCCCATCGGAATCATAATTTAATGAAAATATGCCAACTGCAAAATTATAATTTCGGGGTGAGTTTAACGACTATTCTGGTACGGAGCTAGATTTTATTAAATATGAGAGTGTTATTCACATACTTTAAGAATTTAATTATGCAGAAGACGAAGACAAGTGTGATCGGGCTAATCAAGACGTAAGGGAGACATTCGCCAATGGTAGATGTGAAACAGATAAAGGGATAGGGAAATTTACATTATCCATGGCAACTTGACCTCAGTAGATTATGTTTTAGCTGACGTATGTGTTTTATTAATTGTATCATCTTTTCACATAGATGACAGATTGGAATCAGTACATATGCCCATTATATTTTGCCTTGGCTGCATGGTTAAACTAGAGCAAAAAAGCTTTTAAGTGTTACTGGTGCAATGAAATATATAAATAGATATGGAACAAAGAAGAAAGTCTTTTATCCGAAAATGCAAAGATCTATAATCTCAAAATGTGGATAATATTTTAAATGATATAAACAATAACAAACTCAATGATTGCGTTGAAACAATTACTGATACTTATCTTGATGCCGCAAACACAACGAAGACAATGAATAGAAAGCAAAACCTAGCTGTGACATCTCCAAAAAGACTTGTTAAATATCAGCCTTGATATGACTCTGATTGCATAACCGCCAAAAGCAGTTCAGATTCAAAGGCACAGGCGAATCACTTGAAGATTTTAAATTCCTTAGAAATATGTATAATTCTCTTACACGATTCAAGCGAAAGCAATATGAATTAAAACACACACAAAAATAACTTTTTATCTGCAGATAAAAAGCTATTTTTATATGTGTTTTAATTCATATTGTACTCTATAAATTCACAACTTTTCTGGCGCCTTATAAAGAATCAAACTACTGGTAGGCAAAACAGTATTATGTCAGCAACTTGGTATAAATATTTTTCAGAATTATTTGATTTTTCCAGTTTTGTTGACCTGATACGGGACAATGAAAACATTCAACTAATTCTTGAGATTTTAGATGAAACAACAACTGAAGAGGTGGTTTGCCTTGCATTTAGTAAACTGAAACATGTCAAAGATGGGGAAATAGATGCTTGATCCAGCGATTTCTTTATATATACGGGCATCATAGTTACACTAATATTAACAATATTGTTTAATAAACTATTCGATGTTCGATATTATCCAGAATATTGGTCAACGGCTATCATCATACCAATTTTGAAGAAAGGGGATGCAACTGAACCCTCCAGTTACAGATGCATTAGTCTACTACTTGCATTAAGCAAAGTGTTTACATCGATTTTAAATAATAGGATAAATGAATGAGTGGACGAAAACGAATTACTGGTCGAAAAGCAAGCCGGGTTTAGAGCGGGTTAATCTACACAGGTAATATATTTACATTATATACATTAATTTTTAAATATTTAAGAAAACATTGATTCTATGCAGAATTTATTTACTATGAAAAAGCCTTTGATAGGATAGAGAGACGTTTACTGTACCAAAAACTACTTAGTGAAAAATATTGGTGGAAAAATTTTAAGAATCATTAAGGCAATTTATAATGATGTAAAGCCATGTGTTAAGTCCAGCACTCTTATTACCGATGTATTTAATTGTCCTTTTGGCGTACGCCAAGGTTGTGTTTTAGTGCCTTTGCTCTTTTTTTTAATTTTTTAACGATTTGAAACCCTTTTTAGCTGAAGGAAACAGGGGGATGTCGGGAAAAACCTAAGAACTATTTTTACTATTGTATGCAGACGATTTAATTGTCTTTGCTGTCACTGCTCACCACTTGCAGAATATGCTCAATAGGCTCCATACATATTGCCTAAAGGGGAAATTAAAAGTGAATATAGAAAGAAAAACAACAACAACAAAAAAAAAAAGCGAGTGGTTGTATTTCGCAGAGGTGGCTATCTGAGAAGTTACGAAAAGTGGTACTATGGCCGTTCCGAGGGAAATATTGAATCATATCATAAGTATTTAGAATGCATGTTTTCTTCACACCCACACCCCCCCCCCCCAAAAAAAAAAAGCTATTTGTATTTTCTGTCGGAAACTGTATCCTTGCAGGCACTGAAGGATATGCATATATTGAAGCAAAGTCTTTCAAAATTTGGCAAATTACCCGTGACTGGATTGCTTTGTCTGTTTGACTCGAAGATAGCTTCCATCCTTAACTATGAAGCTGGGGTTTGGGGGTTTTACGATATTGACAAAGTTCATTTTCATTTTGTAAATATATTTTTGGTATATCTATGTCTACTCCAAATGCATTCGTTTATAATGAATTAAGACGAATTAATATACAGAGCATAAGATATATGTGGTGGTTTAGAGATACCAACGCTGGAGCGGCAGTGGGTACATAATATACTGCTACTACGCATCTGATTCCTGCGGCAACTCCATCGGAGGGAGCGGGTGTGACTGCAGCAGTCAATTTCTCGTTCTCACGCACTGCAGGCTATAACGTGGGATTTGACGCTTTGACGCGCTCTCGCCGATACTGGACACGAGATCTGTATGTTCTTCCTCTCAGCAGCATCTTTGGGGTATCTAGAGATATCAACACATCCTTTAGAGGTGTCAAACACATGCTGGTGCTGGAAAGAGATTCACCTGCTCAGTATGTGCACAGAGCAGCTGGAGTGGCCGATGACAGTTCACCATGACGTGGTTCTCGCTGTGGATGCCCAAAATCACACCCTCCACTACACGTATGCTCGAACTGGAAACGACGCTAGCCAGATTCACTTTTAAAAAAAAAAAAAAACTGTACTTCGAACAGTACCGCATTTACATGCAGCAGTTTGCCAGAGCACTGGTGACCACCTCGTGGACAGTCGCTACTAATCCAGGAAGCTAGCTTCCCAGACACGTCTTCGTCGCCTTTCAGCTGGCAAGTCAGCGCATCGATCAAACAGGAAACAAGTATATCTTCAGCAATCTCAATCTGTGTCTCATTCACGTTCGCATCAATTCCAGACAATACCAAGAGCGAGAACTCGAGTGCAACTTCGCTCTGGGCACACGAAATTATTCTCGAGCCTACATGATGCTGATGGTGGCCATGCAAAAGTATCAAGACGTGGACACAGGCACGCAGATCTCCTTCGGAGATTTCGCTAACTTGTATCCCATCCTCTACCTCGATGTCTCCAAGAACACCGACCGCCTCAAAGACTCTCCCGCTGACATAGAGCTCCAATGAACTATTAGAGATCCAGGAGCGGATTACATTTGTTATGCGCTGGTCATCTCAGACAGATTCATGACGCTGAATGTCCTCAGTGGAAAAATGAATATTCTTGTATAGAAAAATCTGTTTTTCGAGCCATGCCTAGGAAAAAGACATCTTGTCGCAGACGATGTGGCGGAGGCTCCCGTGCTACCGCCATCGTTCACTTCATCAAAACCACGGCTCCCAAGTTATTTGCTAATGTTCTTGCCCCCTTAAGACTCTCTGCAGCCACGGGAGCCATCACCGGAGCTACTTAAAAGCAGTCATGGGCAGCGGCACGCGTGGAAGACGAGCGCTCGTGACCTTATCTGCTTGTTATGCCAATTGGAAGCGAAAAAAATAATAGCATTTCATATAACACATCATGTCGTCGTACGTTTCTGTCGAAGTCACACTGTCGCCACAGCGGAAAAAAGTTTCTCTGTGGCTGTCACATATAGAAGACCTTTCTCCACACGAATGAAATCCTCAGAACTCCTCAGACCTAATCAACTCATGCTGACCTAGCGTCAAGCCACTGCCACCGCTAAACATAAGGCAGCTCGGAAAGGTATCGTTCTGAACTTAACCGCAACTCAACTATCTAAACAAGGAGGATTTATCGGTCCTCTACTCGCATGCATCGCTGAAACCTTACTGTCAGGATTGCTCGGCATCGGTAAAGGACTCCAGTTGCCAGGCACCACCAGAGACAAAGGTATGAGAAGAAAAGGTTTTAAGCAACTTCGAGCTCGATTATCTCTTAAAATCTCTCACTTTCCGAGAGGTCTTCTCCAAAGATCAGCTTCCTGTGCAGATCAGACCTGACGAAAGCTGTGTTGTGAATCTCCGCAATTATTACGACGGACAGGGCACACACTGGGTCGCCATCGTCAATGATCCTTATTCCCACGATGTCGAGTATTTCGATTCGTTTAGCTTATCTCCTCCAGAGGATGTCTTACGCAATCTCCACACCGCTCATAAAGGAGCGACCTACAACTTTAAAACGTGGACGATAGCAACTGTGGGTGGTACTGCGTCGATTACATCCAGCAAAGACGTCTGGGACATTCTCCCGTTGAAACGGTGTTATCGCTGTCGAAATAATATCAACTCTTCATATAGCCATCATGGACTCGTGGTGTCTCAGGTGTAAAGCCAGGACGAAGAGTGTAGACCCCATGGAGGTGACCGCCAAAAATCATCGCCTTATGATCCAATCCAGGTGCACTGTCTGTGATTCCAAAAAATCACATTTCATCAAGTAGCATGAGTCCGCTAAAATGTAGAGGAATCAGTATAACACAAGCAGCATTGCAGACATTGTGAGCTCGATACGAGCTGCGAAGACCTTTGCGTGGAAAGAAATACGTGTGTCGGAAACTGTAAAGGATGTGGACATCGACAAATTTGGGGGTGGGGAGCCATGGATGTCCACGCCCTCATCGGAAAATTTCCTAGACCTCGAGGCGGATGGCCGCTGCCAGGACATAAATGCACAGGACCATGAAATCCCTTACAGCAACTACTAGATGAACAAGAACCTCTTCCAGGTCAGGAACCTACAATGGTGTCGATGTTATCACAATGCATAACAATATCTGTTAAAGAGATCATCCCGACGATAAAGCGGGATGCGATCAAGTCATGATGAGGGACTTCAAAAAAAACTCAAGCCTCGTAATTTAAGTGAACGTGTAGACAGAGCTCTCGTCAGAGGCATCATTGGCACTAAACATAAGTTGGGAATAGGTTAAAGGCAGCAAAAGATCTCGCAGACGAACTGCATAAACCCTCACTCAGGTATTTTCCACGACGCAGAGTCTTTGCCGTAGACACAGACGAAATATGGTGAGCAGATCTTCTCGATATGAGAGATTATAGCGCCTACAACGATCGCGTCCACCGTCTCATGTCGGTCATCGATGTCTTCAGTAAAATATGACTGTGTCATTCCTCTCAAAAACCAAAAACGAACTTCCTTTGCGGAAACACTGGATCAAATCACAGGGGAACGAAAACCCCATAAACTCTGAGCAGATCACGGAAGCGAATTTTATAACAAAACAGTCTCAGACTGGCTTCAAAAATATAACATCACCTTGTACAGCACTCATAATCCTCTCAAAGCCTCTGTCATCGAGCGATTTAACCGAACTCTCAAAGATCGCATGTTTAAGAAATTGACCAGCAATAACACTCATCGATACTTAGATTTCTTTCCAGATCTCGTTGACCACTACAATCATACCTGGCATCGAAGCATTCGAATGACTCCCGCAGAAGCCTCCTCCAAAGATCATAAACAGCAGGTCGCAGAGGCCTTATTTTTAGATCCAAATTCAAGGTATGGGATCGCGTTAGAATCAGCAGACAAAAATCCACCTTCAAAAAACGATATACCCCTAACTGGACCGAGGAAATCTTTGTCATCGATACCGTTCAGAAAACCATTCCCATGACCTACACCCTCAAAGATTCCTCAGGAGAACCTATCCAAGTATCCTTTTACAAGCAGGAATTACAAAAATAAAAAAAAAAAAAAATTAAAAAAAAACAAGTCAGGATGTCTTCCGAGTTGGAAAAGTCCTCTCTACCCAGAGAAAAAATCGCTCGTCAAGTGGTTTGACTATCCTGAAATCTTCAACTCGTGGATTCCCACCACTTTCTTGACTACTATAATGCCTCATAAATAATCTTATCATATTCTTCCATAAAGCTCTTCCTGAGACAGCTTTACATTTTGCTGCATGCTCGTGAAGACCCATCTTCTCAAAAATACGCTTAAGCACATACTCAAAGTTGATGAATTTCGTGCGATCCACCAACTGCACTCGAGTCACCTTATTCAACCAGTAATAAAACTCATTTTGCTGAGGCTCTGACATGTGAAAACGTTTCAGCTTATTTTGGATGTAATACTGTTGATTGTAACGCTGCAATGGACGCTAATGACTGTAACTGAGTTACACTCTTTCCTCAGTCTCCTCCTCATCACTCTCCTCACAGTAGATCATCTCAGGCACAAAACTCAGATCCTTATTCGCATATGCTATCAACCATGCCTGAGACTCCTCCTCACTTAACTCCCACTCTGGATCAGGTCTTCTCACTCAGATCTAGCTTCTCTACACTCCAGGGATAGCACGGAAGAGACATCTTCACTATACCATAAGCACTCCACTAATACATTGAGCCCCTTCGATCAAAGGGAGACCACAAAAAAATGAGCCAGAACCCCCCACCCCCTTCGAGCACAAGTGAGACAGAACCCCCATAACACAGTAGTAGAATCTCATGGGGGATATCCTGTTAACTCCTTCATCACGCAACGATGAAAAGTGAGCCAGAACTCCCATTTTCTATCACTACTTCCGAAGATGTAATCTGGATTTAAATCTCCTCAAAAATATGAAAGGACTTAATTGGGGAGCGGATCAGGACACACTCATTACAAATATAGATAACTAATTAGATCTAAACTAGACTAAGGTGTGTCAGGTCTAAGCCTCATCACACCGAGATCTCTTGATTAAACTAGACAACATTTAATTATGCATATGTACAGGAGCACACAGAAACACTTCCAGAGAATAATTACAGGTCCTAACATGAGAACCACCACAACGGCTTGAGATGAAGAGTGAAAGCTCTTTGTGATGATATTTGTTCCTTGGCGCTGGATTCTTCCCTCTGCTATTCATGTGCACCTTGGGTGGGGGTACTTACTTAGAATTGAGGGTTCCTTATAGTCTCTGTAATGTTTGGGTTTTATAGTAAGAGAGGAAAAAAACCTGTTTCTACAGACACATGTTTATTTCAAAGCATTCATGCTATAACTGACTTGCTTGTCAGACCTACATCTAGCAGCCTATATGTCATCCATATCTTAGATCTCTAAGTTGCTGATTTAGCAGTGGGAAGATTATATTACCGTATAACACTGCTTCTAGAACACTACATCCCTTCTTTACTTTCAGACATAAAATTTATGTTTATAAATTGAAAATCAGTACAGTATGTTTCGAACTAGTCATAATGAAAATGATACATTTCCTAACAACAGAACTTCAGAGAATAGAAATTCATGTGCTTAAAAAAATTTGCGTCTTGATTTTCTAATATTGTACAAAATGATGAACTTAGGATTGGGCAAAGTAAATTTACAGTTCTCACAGTTTAGTCCTAATAATGTTCTGGGTTTTTATGGATGGACAGTTCAGATTCACCATATCAAACTGAATTGCCATTTGATGAGATACACGTATTATTGTTATTAACTATCTAGATCTACAAAACAGTTTGCAGTTATAACATACTACACTATTTGCACGTAAAACATCATATAACACAATGTATGTAGTAAGGCTTCTAAAAGTTTTGCACTATTTTGCACGCACATAATCCATAAGGTAGTCTGGTGGTTTTCTGACTCGTGATTATCTCCTTAATGCTAAGTCTGATGTTAGATTTGTGTCAAATACATCTCCACCCTTCCATAGATTTATTGCAATATATGTCTGGTCAGCTGGTGGTAGACTATAGGGTGATATCTTTACTGTTTTGAAGAATGACGAATTTCTAGTGATCTTCTCTTCTCGCTGTTATCATTGATCCCATTTTGTTCACAACTTCATATGGTTTGGGGTCGAAATGGAGTTGACAACTCGTCTCGCCTATTTTGCTTAACTAGAACGCTGTCTAACTTTGAAATTAGACCTTTTAGCTTGTCTAGTTTGATCTGCATAGCTCTTCATCGTTTCCCTTTTCTTAGTATTGGTTTTCCTAGTTTTGTTGTCGTCTGGTTTGATTTGTATACTTGGGAGTTTAGTTTTCATTTTCGTCCAAGTAGCATCGCGGCGGGAGATTTGTTGGTTGTTGCATGAGGTGTGGCTCTGTAATTGCGTAAAAGTTGCACATTTCTTGTTTCCAACTTATATGTTCTGCATTAGCTGCTTTAATTGCTTTTCCAGTTGTCTTCATAAACCTTTCTGCTTTACTGTTGGCTGGACGCCGTAAAGGTGTGATTTTCCTATGCTTAAATCCCATGTATTCTGCAAACGTTGTAAACTCTTGTCCATTGAATGGAGGTCCATTATCCGTTTTAACAACTTCTGGTATTCCGAACATTGAAAATATTTTGTCAAGTTGCGGAATGACAGCTTTTGCAGATGTTGAGTTAATAATTTCAAAGACTGGATACTTTGAGTAGTCATCAACAAGTACCATTACGTAGACTCCGGATGCAAGAGGGCCATTGAAGTCCACGCTGATTTGACACCAAGGGTTGGCTGGTAGAACTGTCATTTTTAGCTTCTCCGTCATTTTCTCTGACGTTGATGCAGGGCATGGTATACATCTTTGATAGAAATCCTCTACTTGTTTGTCAATACCAGGAAACCATACTTTCTCACGAAGAAGTTGTTTTGTCTTGACTATGCCCTGCTGGCCTTGATGTGCTAGCTCTATCGCTCAGTTTTGTAGCCCTTTCGGTATTATTAGTTTCCTGTCACATAGTAGGACAACACCATTTGTAACTGGAACGATCGTGCGTTCACGTCTGAGTCTTGAAAATGTTTCCAAGTTTTTGTTTTGTTTGTGTGAACGTTTCCAATTTCCAGATTGAGTTTGATAACATGTTGAATGTCCTAGTCCACTAAAGTAGTCATCTGAATTTTCCACTGGTGCATCAACAACTATTCGCCACCAACACCTTCGAGCTGCATTGTTTTCTCTGATAATATTACAGCGATTGCTCTTTAACTAGTAGGAGCTGCTGGTGGTCGTGCTAAACGAGCTCGAAAATGTATGTCGACGACTGACTGTCTGAACAAACCCAAATGTTCTGTATTATCTGCTTCGTAAGTTGACCTTCGATCTCAATGAATGCCTCAGAGGGCAAGAAATATATTTTTGTATCCTGAACTTGTAGTTCGATTCGTCCAGAGCACACGAGCATCACAAGAATAATATTGATAATTACGCACTGATTCATCTTTAAGGACGGGCGCGTCCATGTCAAACGCGGGATCAGACACACGCTTGAATATTTTGTTATATTAAATGTTCTCTAAAACGATTTGCCAAGGATTTCGCGAGATTCTTATCACCAATAAGATTTTCTAGTCGTTCAACATCAGCGTGAACGCTATAATGGCAACGTTTATCGTGAATCTCCGGACAGGGTATTTTTTTACGAACAAGATGTGTTTACACATTTCGAGTGGCAAGGCCAGTTCTGGTTGCTTCTTAATATGATTCGTCATTTGGATCTGGTTGTGGTACCAGCGCGCTGCTAGAGCACATTTTGACGCATCTTCTTTTCCTTTCTTGTTTCAGATCTAGTTTTTATACCTGACTTTCTTTTACTTTTTCAAGTCGATTTTTTTCTCATTTTCTGTTCTTCTATTGCAGCATATTCATCTACTGCTTGGTTAAATTGCTGAAGATTTTTTTTTTTTAATCATTATTAGATCTGGCTTGCTGAATATTAAAATACGTCTTTAGTCCAATCGGCATATTTTAGACTTTCAAGATGTTCGGGTTTTACATATTTAATTCTACGACCCCATCCAAACGCAGTAATATCAAGCATTTGGTTTGGATCCTTAATAGCGGTAATACCTTCCTTAGTAAATTTATCTATAATGTTAGTTTTAACACGCGAAGTTGACTACGCTGGTGGTAGTTGAACTTCGGGTTGTTGGTTGAGCGAGTTGAAGACGACCAGCAATATCAGCAAATAAGTTTTTTGTGCCGCCTCAGTTGCTATAACAATTCTTTTTTGTTGGTTCGACAGTTGGTTTAAATAACTGCTCTGTACCTTCTGTAAATTCCACTTCAGCCCCCCTGACGCTTTTGTTTGACAGAATCACGGACGAGGAGATGCTTCTTAATTGCCTCTATAGTACAAGTCACATAGGTCATGTAGGCATTCAACACCGATTATCTTAGTAATGGGTTTCATTTTTTAGGATTTGATACTACATACCTTTAAGTGGAAAGTATTCACTTCATTTGGATATATATACATCCATATTCGTCTGGAAGGTCATTATATGGGCTCCCCGAGAGGTGCAGAGGGCAAAACCAATGTTAAAGTATGCAAACATTTTTGGACGAAATCAACTTAAAGGTGTGATCCAGTACAACCCGAAATGAATGTCGCGCTCTGTGATGTCACAATGAAAGTTACGCATATTGATAAACAAATTGATACTACCCTCGATTGTGACGATTTCACTCGACCCGCTCTTATTTCGACCGAAGTTAATACATGGCCACCATTGTAAAAGACCGTAGAGATCGATAATTTTCGTCGGGAACAGTGGCGTAGGTTGGGGAGGGCGGGGGGGGGGACAGTTGTCCCCGGGCGCCATGTGCCAGGGGCGCCAAAATGAGGAAAATACAACTATTCGTTATCTCAGATGCACTCGAAGGGGGCGCCAAGTTTGTGTTTTGTCCCCGGGCGCTAAGTAAGAGGGCACCAAGTTTATGTTTTGTCCCCGGGCGCTAAGTACCCTCGCTACGCCACTGGTCGGGAAGTTTCTTGATGACAATTAAAGTGCAGATCATTAAAAAAAATCAGGATTGAATATGCTTTGGTTAAAGAAAAGTAGTGTTAGCTTTAAAAAAAAAAACAAAACAACAATTTATCTTTAATTTAAAATGAGTAAATGCGCATGCCAGGGTTCCCACGCTACCGGGACACATGTCACGAAACGGTATTTGTGATGTCTGTGTCAGCGATAATGGACAGCAATTTTCATCCCAAGAATTCGCAAACTTTGCGAAAGAATTGGGTTTCGAACACAGGACGTGAAGTCCATTACATGCAATGTCTAATGGTTTGGCAGAAAAGGCAGTCTCGATTGCCAAGAAATTGCTCACCAAAGCAAGGGACAGAAAGCAGGACCCATTTTAGCCTTGTTAGAATATAGAAATACACCCTTGGATTGCGGCTATACACCAGCTCAAATGTTACTCGGTAGAAGAACAAAATCTATAATACCGATTACAAATAAACTTCTCAAACCACAGACCGTTGACCCAACTATTGTTCAAAAGAAAATGCAGCAGTCGAAATTAAAACAAAAACAGTATTTTGACAAATCGGCAAAAGTACTTAAACCCCTTTCTGTAAATGATTCTGTGAGGGTTCAATTTGCTAAAACATGGAAACCCGCCAAAGTTATAAGAGTTCACAGCGGCAGGTCATATTCTGTACAAACTAGGGATGGTGGTGTTTACCGCCGAAATCGAAGGTTACTTAATAAAACCATGGAGAATCTGTCAGATGTGACCCCATTTGCTGCTAGCGTGTTGGCTGACCCCGAGCAGCAATGTGAAAATACTCCATTTCAAACAGTTTTCCCTAGAGAACCCCGTTTCAATAACACTATCCCAGAATTAGGAGCTAAGACTTTGAGGTCAGATGCCCCATATATAACACGGTCTGGAAGAGAAGTGAAACCTAACAAGCTCTATGTAAATGATGAATGGATTAAGTAATATTCATAGTTATAGATAGAGAACTGAACTGAAACTTGAGTGAAAATGACATCCCCGGAGTGCCGTTTATGTGGAACGGCGGAGACTGTTAACAACTGACGAATACATGACAAGCAGGATGATTATTTCATCATCATCATCATCATCATCATCATCATCAGTCCCATAGTCTGGTAGACCGTTGGGGCACCACACAAGACCGAACAATCAGCTTCCTCTATTCCTCTCGATTTTCCGTCTTTCTCATTGAGTCGTTCAATGTCAAGACTGTCCACTCTCGAATGTTGTCTTCCCATCTCTTTCTCTGCCTGCCTCTCTTTCTTCTTCCTTGTACAGTGCCTTGCAGGATTGTCTTGGCAAGTCCTGATGATCGTAAGACATGCCCATGCCATTGCAGTTTACGTTTTTTCACTGTGCTCAGGAGGTCTTCGTGAGGCCCAATGGCTTGTCGGATCCTTTGCCATATTTCTTCATTGGTGACACGATCTTTGTATGAGACACCGAGGATCTTTCGGAAGCATCTCATCTCTGTGGCTTGTATCCTTTTCTCTAAGTCAGCTGTTATGGTCCATGATTCACAGGCGTAGAGAAATATGGAGATAACCAGTGAGTGCATCAGTCTGACCTTTGAACTGAGTGCGATGTTCTTGTTGTTCCAGATGGGCTTCAGTTTTGTCAGCGCTGCTGTTGTCTGTGCAATCCTGGAGAGTACTTCATGTTTTGATCCTTCATCTGTTACAATTCCCCCCAAATACTTGAAGCTGTGGACTGTTTCTAGCTTCGTACCTTGGACCCTGATGTCAGTACTGATGCCCTTGGTGTTATTGGTCATCAGTTTGGTCTTCTCTGCACTGATTTCCATGCAGTAGGCTGCGGAGGTTTTGTCGAGGCTCTTTACTAAGCTAGCTATTTCTTGTTCATTCCCTGCTAGTCCATCAATGTCGTCGGCAAAACGTAAGTTGGTGACTGTTCTGCCTCCGATGCTGACTATCCCTTCATGCTTTTCCAGCGCGTCAGCTATGATTCTCTCCAGAAAGATGTTGAAGAGTGTGGGAGAGAGGTCAGACAGCCTTGTCTGACTCCGACTGTCGTTCTGAACCAGTCCCCTATGTTGCCGTTGAAGTACACTGCACTGGTGGCCTTGTTATACAGGTGCTCTATTACTGTGATGAGGTTGGCATTGATGCTATACAGTCTCATGGTCGCCCACAAGGCTGCATGCCATACACTGTGAATGCCTTCTTGAAATCCACGAAGACGTGGTACATCTCTTGCTGGAGTTGGAGTTACTTCTCACACAATATCCTGAGGTTGAAGATCTGCTCTGTTGTGCTGAGCCCTGCCCTGAAACCTGTTTGCTCCTCGGCAATGATCTTTTCAGCTTGTGGCTTTAGTCTGTTTAGCAGTATCCTCAACATGACTTTGCTTGGATGGCTTATAAGACTGATTGTAAGGTGGTTTTGACACTGTTGTAAATTGCCTTTCTTGGGGAGGGTGATGATCAGTGATTGTGTCCACGGCGATGGCCATTCTCCTGTTAGCTAGATCTTGTTGCATATGTTTGTGAGGGCGCTAATCATTGCTTCTCACCAGTTCTGCTGGGATGTTGTACACTCCTGCTGACTTCCTCTTTTTCAGCGATCTCACTGCTGCTTCTACTTCGTCCCGTAGGATAGGGTGGTTGTCGTTGTTAGTTGCTGGAGAGACGTTCAGTACCTCTGGATCTATTATGGGTTGGTGGTTGTAAAGTTCTGCACAGTACTCTGTCCAAATTTTCAGAACGTCTTTTTCTTCTGTGAGGCAGTTTCCGGCTTTGTCCTGTAAGGAGGTAACTCGCCGTTGTTTTGTGCTTGTTAGATCTTTGACCAGCTGGTACGCTTTCTTGCTGTTGTTCCTTTTCAAGTTTCCCTCAATGTCTTTGGACTGTTCTTCTATCCAGTTCTCTTTTGCTTTTTTTATGCTTTTCTTGACTTCCCGGTTGGCTGCCTTATACTGCTCTGCCCCTTCTGTATCATTCTTCTTTTTCTTCAGCTCCCTCCTCTTGTCACACAGGTTCAGGACCTCAGCTGTGACCAAGGGCTTCTTGACTGGACGATGTCCACCAAGGATCTCGCTGGCTGTTTCGGTCGTTGCTGTATTAAAGGTGGTGACCAACGTGTCCATGTCTGTATCGTCAGCGTCGAGGATGGTGAGCGGAGCAAATTTCCCACCAATCTTTGCTTGGAAGGCTTCTGCTACTTCTAGATCTTTCAGTTTCTCGAGATCGAACTTTATTCTTGTTTGGTTATCTTTCTTGACCTTCTTTAGATGTAGCCTGAAGGTCATCATCACCAGATCATGGTCACTTCCAATGTCCGCTCCGGGAAAACTTCGAGTCTTGGAGCAGCAGTAGAGCTGAACAGACCACTTGGCTGAAACCTTATTTATAAAAAATAAAGGTTCCTACAGAGGCTGAAAAAAAAAAAGGTCAATAACATAAACCGAACCTCCTAACTTTTATTATTACCAATAGTTTGAAAAACGGATAATAAATCGTTTGGGTTAGCTCATTTCCGTTACTTTTTGTTGACGTATTTTTTTTTCAGATTTTTATGCGATTCGTTTACTCGCGGGTCATTCAATTTTTGTCGTTTAGCTCTACTGCTGCTATGAATTAAACAGCCATTATAGATATTATCAATAATGAGTATTGGAGAACCACACTCAGCTAAATTATCTCGAGAGCGACTAGAGGCAATTAAAAAATATCTACCTCTTCGTGATTCTGTTAAGCAACAACTACAATCGCGTCAGGAGTCTCAGGTGGAATTTACAGAAGGTACAGAAAAATTATTTAAACCGATTGTCGAACCAACGAAGAAAATTGTTGCAGCAACTGAGGCAACACAACGAGCTCTTGCAACATTACCTGCTGATATTGCTGGTCGTATTCAAGCTGCTCAGCCTGAAGGCGCTGAAGCACCAGCCCCTAAACCAAAATTAGTAGTTGAATTGATAGATAAATTTGATGAAGTAACTATTAAAACAATTAACAATATTGAAAACCTACAAGAATTGGCTGAATTTGCTGTGAATAATTATAGTCAAAGAGATAAATTAATGAAACCTGAATACGCTAAATATATTAAAGACATTAATCAATAGCAAAAATATTTATATCGCATATACATGAATGTTCAACAAGCTAGAAATGCTGATATATCATATCAGGTTTATAGTAATGAAATTAAAAAATTTAAACAATTAAGAAAACAAGAAGAAGAAATGGAAAGAAAAAAACGTAAAAAGCAACAATTTCCAAAACCATTTGAATTACCACCATCACCACAACAATTTGAATTATCACCGATATTAACACCGGTTTCTAAAATAGAACGAAAAATACAAAAACAACAACAACAACAACAACAAATACAAGAACTAATACAAAAACAACGACAACAAAAAACACCAAAAGAAGAATTTGCAACATTACCACCATCACCACAACGAGCACAACAACTACAACAAGAGCTACAACAACGAGAACAAGAACGACAAGAAACAATGAGACGATTGAGATCACCACGACAAACTGAAGACGACGTATTTTATGATACTTCTGGCGCAACTGGAAGTGGTTTAGGAAGTGGTCTTATTACCTGCCCCAATAATGTTCTTGCTGATGTCGATCGATTAGAAATCCTCATTGGAGGAAAACGAGCTGGTAATAATTCCCCAGAAATCATTAATGAAGTAGCTGATATTTGTAAACGATTATTTACAGGCGGTATCATGGATATTAATGTATATCGGTCTCTCATTAATGAAATCGCCGATGAGTATCATAGTGATTAAGTATCTAGTTAGTGATAAAGTCACTTAATAATAAAATGATCATACACAATACTCGTGGACCTACCATGGTCAGGGTAATAAATTCTCGATTACCGGTATACAAAACGATTTACGGAGATGGATTAGGTGATGTTATTCAGGGTCTGTTTAGGAGGATAGCCCCAAAAGCAATACCGATTGCAAAGCAGCTAGGAATGAAAGCTATTGATGTTGTTCGTGAAAAAGGGTATAGGCGCTGTTGGTAATCTTGCTAGCAAAGCATTCTCAGCAATTAAAGATAGACTATCACGATTAATACGCAGACCACAAGCGACCCGACCTCAACCTGTGAAATTGGCCAGCACTGAAGTGATGCCAGCAAATGTCAGTAAAATAATAAATCAAGCAGCTAATCAAAAACTAGCGGAGTTGGCTGATATCCCGATGTCGGAAAAGGAAAAAAATATAACCGCTAGTCTGATAGCAGGAAGTGGTCTTCGAGTTAGACGAAGACGATAATAATAAAGATGTTTAAGCGCATATCTGACCCCGCGTTTGACATGGATGCACCAGTTCTCAAAGATGAGTCTGTGCGCGATTATCAGTATTATTCTTACGACGCTCGAATACCAGATCAGCGTGGACGAATTGAACTTCAAGTTCAGGATACAAGTAGATATTTCTTACCCGCTGAGGCATTTATTGAAGTCGAAGGTGAAATTTTACATAACACTGTTCCTGCAGCACCAGCAGCATACGCCGCTAATGTTATTGTTGGTTTTGTTAATAATGGTATTATGGCGTTGTTTGATAGCGCTACGTACATGATTGACGGAAAAAATATTGAATCAATCCAGAAGGACGTCGACGTTGCCACGACGATATTGGGTCTTGCGAGATACAGCGACGATTACTCAAGATCAGCTGGTCCATCAATGATGTTCTCAAAAGATACTTCTGGCCATCCTGATAGCAGCAATCAGGTTTTTCGACAACCAAATAATCGAGCTGCTCCTCCTGCTCCTGCTGCTGTTGAAGATCTACCCTTTCCAAATCCAGATTTCAACTTAGGATTTGCAGCGCGTCGATCAATGTTAAGAGGTAATAGGAGAGCATTTTCATGTGCGATTCCACTGTCACATATTTTTGGATTCTGTAGAAATGTTAGAAAAGTCATTTTCGGAGCTAAACATACAGTTGTACTTGTTAGAAAAGCCACCGACAATGATGCAATATGGAGTGATGCTGCAGTTGCTGCAGGTATAGTAGTACTAACAAAACTTTCCCTGTGGATGCCAGTGATGACCCCCTCGATATCTGAAGAAGACCGGTTGTTATCTTTTATGAGTCAAGGCGGTAAATCAGCCTTATCATGGTTAACTATGACCACAGATGCTATCCAGAGTAATATTAATGGTTTATTTACATGGCAAATAGCATCACAGCAAGGTGTTTCTGCACCAAGACATATATTTATTGCGCTTCAAAATACTGCACGAGTAAATAATCAGACACAAAGTAATATGATATTTGACAAACTCGGTGTTTCTGAGGTTTCATTGAGGATTAATGGACATCAAGAACCATCCGAGGATATATTACTGAATTTCGATCAAAATCATGTAGCACGTGCATATCATCGTTAATGTCGTTCATGGGTCGTGATCAAAATATTGATACTGGTTTACAAATATCGCAGCTAGATTTTACAACGCTGTATCCGATTTATTACTTTTCTCTAGAACATTTAGATTTAACAAGACAATCTGTTGTAGATATTCATTTTCGAGCTCGTGTGATTCGAGGAGTTATTGTTAATTACAAAGCAATCGCAGTTATACTTAGCGATAAATCGATGTTACTCGAAGGTGTTGGTGGACGAATGAGAGTTATTGATGCCCCAGTAGAAAATATGTAATTTGATCTTTCATAATATTAATAATGTTATATCATCACGTTAGTGTGAGTCTGACTCCTGGTCAGATTAAAAAGCTGCAATCAGCATCAAAAAATAACTATGGAATAAAAATATCGCTGAAACGAGAACAGATGACCGGTGCAAATAAACTATCGTTGACCGAGCGTCAGTTTAAAAACTTTAATGACTCTAAAAAATCAAATAAAGGCGTTAAACTTAATCTTTCTGCGGGCGCCATCAAAGATATTGTTAAAACGGGTGGTATATTTCCACTTCTCGCAGCTATACCAGCATTAATAGCAGCTGCAGCTCCAGCTGTTGCAAAGGCAGCTGCGTTAGGTGCTGTTGGAACTGCTGCTGGAATGGCATTAAAGAAAGCAACCGGACAAGGAATCAAAAAAAGGGAAGACGTTTAAGATTACCAGGGACTCCACATTCATGGTACGGAAAGGTCTAAGATTACCAGGGACAGTTTATTAATAACACCCATGTCCAATTTTGATTTACTTAATGCTGCTAAGCAATTAAAAATAAAAAATTTCAGAGGTGTTTTTATGCGCGATCAATTACCAAAAAAACCAAACAATATTGAAACCGGTATTATTAATCTCGATAAAAACTCTGGACCAGGCACGCACTGGGTAGGATATGCAATTGATCCACGTGGAATTATTTATTTTGATTCCTATGGATTAGCACCACCAAAAGAATTTTTAAAGTACGTTACCGGCGATATTCCAATCTGGTATTCAACGCTACCAACACAAAAAATAACTGATCCTCCAATATGCGGTCATGAAACACTCGCTGTGCTTGATGCTATATCAAAATCAACAGCACCGCCTCATAAAGTCGTACACGCGTTCACTACGCTACGTCATAACACTTAAACTGATATCAGTAAATATAATGGTAGATATTTACGGAAGATCCTCAGGTAAAACTCAGAAGGTCGATTTATCTAAATATGCAACCATTGATCAGCTCAGAAATGAAATCGATGATTTATTAAATATAACAAGTGTGGATCAAAATGAAGTCGTCGTTTTTCAGGACAAACAAGGACGATTAAAAACGAGTAATATACAACTACTAGATGTACTTATACGAATTCCAAATGCGGTTGTTAATAATATCTTTACTTTCACTGATCAGGGTAAAATACAGGATTCCGGTAAATCGGTTAACGATTATGTTAAGAAAACTGGTGATGTATTTACCGGTGACATTATTATGTCAAGAAGAAAAATTACACATCTTGGAGATCCAATCGCAGATACAGACGCAGCAACAAAAAAATACGTCGATGATCAAGAATCCAAATACGTGTCAGTGCGCGGTGGTATAATGCGTGCATTTCTCGACATGAATAATAATGGTATTAATAATCTCAGAACACCAGAAACAGATTTTGACGCTGCAACGAAGAAATACGTCGACGATAGGGAAATTCCAATAACGACTTCGTTAACGACAATCAATGATGGAATTGCTACATTTAGAACTGAATATATTAATCATGTACAAACATTTCTAAATTTTCGTAGAAATGTAAACAGAGTTATTAACGAATTTTTTGGAACTCCACCAGTCGTTGACATAAAACTTACCGACATTAACATGAAAATCAACGATATTGTTAGTGGCATTCCTAATATCATTGAGAAAACGAATCTAGTAACAAAGTTACTTGCTGGAATGCCTCACAAGCAGATCTTCAACGTAGTATACACAGTAGCATCAGGATTAGGAATATGGACACTGCAAGATAATAATCTCAAACACACCGCAGAAGTCACTGGTGTATACAGGCTGTCTATTTTTAGCATAGCAAAATTCAGCATATTTACTACATTTCCATGGCGTCATTCAATCGATACTTTTTCTGGAGTTGTATCCGTTATAATAAATAAAGATGCGGAAGAAACATTTCTGCTGGAGGCATCTGATAAAAATTTAATCAGAGCGTTATATTTCAGCATATTTACTACATTTCCATGGCGTCATTCAATCGATACTTTTTCTGGAGTTGTATCCGTTATAATAAATAAAGATGCGGAAGAAACATTTCTGCTGGAGGCATCTGATAAAAATTTAATCAGAGCGTTATACTGGTGGTGCTTGGAATTTGTATGTGAAACTCCTCAATTAGTTACCTAGATAAATATAATGAATCAAGAGTCATTTATCGACGTTCAACGTCACAGATACGCTCAAGTATGTGAGTGTCAAACCAAACTAAAAAATATCATCGACGATTACACGATAAAGGTAAAAAAATATCGTCGACGTATGGTTGTTATTGATATAATGGCATACTCGGTTTCTGCTGTTATTGCTGGAACTGGATTATTACTATCAACAATAACGATGACAGCGCCTGCAGTTGTAACAATTATAGTTTCAACGGCAACAACATGCGCAGGTATTTTCAGTATTATCGCTAAGAAAATATCTACATGTACGAATAATAAACTAAGCGAGTACATAATGAAATTGCACACAGCAACAGCCGCATACACTAAATTATGCTCGTATATTTCCGCGTATCTCGGTGATGGTAAAATATCCGATGAGGAGTTCGTAACGATAATGAAAACCTACGATGAAGCATTCATAATCGCTAGTGATAATAACGGAAAGATGGAGAATTAAATAATAACGATAATAATAATGTCAGAGTCGCGCGAATTACTTCAGCAGATCGTAGCTAATACAACGCCATCAAAAACTACTATGATATCATTAAGTTCAACCAATCCTGAATTTAGCGTTAATTTTCCGACTGCAATTCCAGCAAAGGAAATAGCATTAGGGCAATTACGAGTTTATTATAGTTGGCCTAATATTAGATCAAAACCGTTTTGGTGGACAACAACCAAATAATTCACTGGTATTTGCGAATAAAAATAAACCAGATGGAACACCTGACTGGCAGGTTGTTGGAATTTCAACGGGCAGTTATCAAATAGAACAGATTAATGATGAATTTCAACGCAGAATTAAATCTATTACAGGAAAAGAATCTAAAATAGCGATTACTGTTCATGAACCAACACTATCAGCGGCGATTGAAATAAATTCTCCTGATTACCTCGTAGATATTTATCAGAGTTCGATCAGATCAGTGTTAGGATGGCCTGATGGTCCACCGGTTTATCAAGGACCACTAGAACCACAACGATCTGATTTCATTACTGATAAAAGAATATTTATACAACTTCCAGAATATCGAAAAGTAAAAGAGGCTTATCCATGGCAAAAATATTTAAGCGAAAAAAGAATTATACATTATATAGACAGAATAGAATCATATTTTATAAATATAATTAATGGTAAAAAAGGTGATATACATGTACTTGATATTGATTTAATAAATTCATACGCTAATACAATTAAATCTGAACATGAACGTGTATTTAATAATCTACGAAATTTATTTTCAAGTATTAATGTTTATTACAGCGATGATTTAAAAAATCAAATAATTGCCTCAATACAACATTTGAATCAAGTTGCTTCAGATCTAGAATTCATGAATAATATTTTTGTTAACAGAGAAAAACATTTATATAACCCAAGAACAGATACATACTTTGATACTTATATAGTTAATGAAGACGATCCAATTCAGCGTGTTCCACTCAATCGTTTGTTTACAACAGTATTTCTTAAACATTTCGGAATTACGCAAGAACAACTACCAACATTCATCATTCCCGGATTTGACTCGTCCGAGTTAAAGAAATCAGTTAATGATTTTATTGATGAACAGTTTAAAAAAATATGTGATTCATGGAGAAAAATAGCCCCACCACCGGTTATACTAAAACACAATAACAATCCCTTTGGTGCCGGACGTCATATATCGCCAGGTATTGTAAATATAACAACAACAATTGCAGTCAATCTGGTATGTGATGTTACTGAAGGTAGCTATCAGGTAGATCTTTCTAAATCTAGCCAGGCCCAGCAAGGGTACAGATTATTCAGTTTTAGCCCGTTGGTTCCTCCCGGTTCGTTAATTGTATCAGAGCCAATTAATCCCGTGTACCTGCGAGTTCATAATCCGTTATTATCAAGAATACACTTTAAACTTACAGACCAAAATAATAGAATTCTGGACACGAGGAACGAAGTCCTAAATATAAACCTGTATGTACGCTCATAATACGTTTTTATTATAACAAAAAAAAAATATCCGGATGTCTATAATATTATTCTTTTGTTTACATAAAATCCGTGCACAATCGAAATCTATTATCTAGAAGACTGTGGCTGCAGTTGATTATTCCATAACAGCTGTGCGTAGGCTATTTTAAGAACCGCTATATGACTAAATCAATATCCGCTGTTACGGCCCACGCATAGACTCAGTGTTATACAGAATTATATATATTTTTTGGAAACTAGAAATATAAAATTCCGTTTTACACAGAAAAATGTGAGGTTTCAGTCCCTAAGACAATCGTTTTTCGTTAATTATTTAGTGATCTATCTGTTTTCTGTAAGCCGCTGTTAGTGAAGCAGCAAATATTTTATATATTACTTAAATTTAACTGTATTATTGATAAGAGAACGATGGCCGAAATGGTAAGACGGTTGGACGTAGATCGAACTCTACAGACTCTCGCGTGTTCGAGTCTCCAAAAATGCTAAAGATATTATCTTGTATTTGGCGACTGATGCTATTTAATTTGGGGAACCCGGAGTATTTCCTCGAAATCCACAACAGACAAAATACACTCTCCTATCATACACCCTTGAGGGGTGTACCTTTTACACTCCCTAGGTTTTGTATTTGGGGAGAGTGTACAAAATCTGTTGGACGTAGACAAGATTCCCTCGTCATCACCATTTGTATATATTTCATGTTCATAGAATCATCATTGTATATAATCATAATCATCTTCATTGTATATAACCATTATCATCATTGTATATAGCCATCATCATCATTGTATATAACCATATATCACCTTCATTATATATAACCATTATCATCATTGTATATAACCATATATCACCTTCATTATATATAACCATCATCTTCATTGTATATAACCATATCATCATTCCATTATCTTCATTGTATATAACCATATATCACATTGTATATAACCATTATCATCATTGTATATAACCATATATCATTCATTGTATATAACCATATATCACCTTCATTGTATATAACCATTATCTTCATTGTATATAACCATATATCACCTTCATTGTATATAACCATATAATCACCTTCATTGTATATAACCATTATCTTCATTGTATATAACCATATATCACACACAAAACAGCTCCCTGACAAAAAAAAAAGTCATGGGAGCTAATATTTTTTTTATATTAAATATATAAATATATATATATATATATATATATATATATATATATATATATATATATATATATATATATATATATATATATATATATATATATATATATAATGAACCAAGAAAACATTAATGATATTATTTCTGCTATTAAAAAACTAAAACATAAGGGAATAAAAATATCTGATAATCTCGAGCCTCAGAAAATTATGTGCGATTTTGAATTACTGCAACAAAGAAAATTTGATAATAAATATACATTACCTTCAAACTACAGATTTATAAAATTAATTTATCAATCCATGCTTGAATTACTAGCTATGGTAAACGACAATCAGGTAAAGCTATTTGCACCTCTTGCACGTTCGATCGAAAATATTAAATCCGAACTGTCTCACGAGTACGAAAGAAAAAAGATCGTGGATAATCGTGTAATGCAATTAAGAAAGATTATGTTATCTGATTCTGTCAATGCTGAGAGCAGCGACGGTGAAGATGGACCCCTGACAGAGTCAGTGACTGTAATTATGGCTGAACAAAATCCTTGGGAAAATTAACGTTTCAGTAGGTATCTCTCATAGATATGCTTCTGTGGATACCTCATATTGTATCCCAACCATGTTTCAGTAGGTATCAAGTAATCATTTGGTAACATTAAAAATACGGTAGACTAAACGTATTGAAAATTTATTTTTTGTGTAAATCTTTTGGAAAAAGTAGACCTTGTAATTCCGTCTGCCACGTATTGTACTGAAGGTGGTACTATGTCAAAATATTTGGCAGCAGAATTAATTGATTCAAAACTAATTTCTTCCCCAGTTTCTGTATTCACTGATTTAATAGCTCTCTTTCTGTATAATTTACACCTTCCTGTGTTTCCGGATTTACAATTTTGACTCTGTGTAGTAACTCGTAAATTGGAAATCGAATTATCAAGCTTATCACCATTGATGTGATCCACCACATACCCATCCTTGATCAGTCCAAAATAACACTCGTAGGTAAATATATGAGATAAATATCTTTTTTTCTTGCCATTAGCAGTAAATCTAAGATAACCAGTATTATCAATATTACCGACTGGTTTTTTCAATCTGCAATTCCTGATTACACCATCTCGGGATGATTAATAATTTTTTATTATAGGATGCGCCACAAATTCGTTTTGCTCCATTATATATATATATATATATATATATATATATATATATATATATATATATATATATATATAGATATAGATATAGATATAGATATATATAATATTATTTGTCTAAATCATTGTTTTGAAATCTAACCAGATAATCTTCTTCGGTCTTTATAGGAGAGTCAGTGTTATTTTTTTTTGTCATAATATCGTTTTAATTCTCTGTATTTTTTTCCGCCACATTTTAGACACAATTGAGTTTTTCCTCTTACTCCAACACCGCATTTCACACACGGTATTGGTCCTGTACTTCCATTTTTGATACTTTGTGCATGATTTCCGCAGTATTTGTTCACACACGATTTATTACAAGTAGAAGTATATCCAATTTTGAGCCAAGCACATTTGTTTTGTGTTTCAAGCATTATATATATATACTAAAACTTTAATTTAAATATTTGTTTTAATTATATGGAGGAATTATCCGTTATTGAACCTTCCCCTGCTAGATTCGATCTTGACAGACTATCAGAATATAAATTTAGTACTTCGATGCAGGATCTGGCATTAACGGATGAGGATGTAACCGAACGTATTCGTGAAGCAAAAAAGGAATTTCGTGACGATGGCGCTGCTCATGTGTGGTCAACATTCAGAGTTGGAAATGTTACTAATATGATGAATGACAAACGGGGAAAAGTAATTATTAATCACCTTGATAATCAAAAATATTTTATTTTAATAAAATTTATTGTAAATACAGAAGAAGATATTTGGATTATTCGTGATAAGCGGGATCCCGTCCGTGTGCAGTCCGGGGGTAATATTGTTCTTTGAGTAATAAATCTAAGCCCGGAATACTAACCGGTATAGATAAATTATATTATGAACGTGCATATCCAGTTACTGCAGTTGTATACGCAATATATCCGCTTAATAATAAACCTGACGTCGGGAATCTAAAACCTATGAGATTGTCAGAGTCAAGAATAAACTGTGTAGCTGAACGAGTTACAGAACATTTCATAAACGCGATACGTGGTAATGGTTTAACTGATTTAAGACGTAAAAAAATAAATACTGGGCAGAGTCGGTTAAAGATACCGGAGCGTCTATCAAAGATGTCGCTGAGCTAGAAAAGAAATTAAAATTCCCAATAACAGTAAAAACGCTGACGGGAGAGATTTTATATAAATCGAAATATGAATCAAGAGGAGCTCCGATAGATATTATTGATCATAATTCGCACGCATGGACCTCAGCAGTAACAATATTTCCACGAGATAGAACGGTTAAATTTTATAACGGTGATATCTTTGATTTTATTAAAAATATCAGCAAAAGTGACCCTGTATCCGTTTGGTTATTTCAGAGTTCGGAATATGATCATTACGATCAGTTTGTACGGCCTAATGGTGATATTTACCGTACACAATCTCTTAATGTGGAAATGGAACATCTTGCGCAGCGCCTTTGGCGTGAATATACTCAGACGATGTCAAAATTAGACAATTATTAAATAATTGTTTTACAGTTCCATCTGTAGCGGCTCATTTCGCTCAGGAAAAAAAATTATGGAAACCAACACGATCGGAATTCCTTGAAGATGTCAAGAAAAGCTGTGTAGAATATGGTCACGGTGGATTATGGAACACCAAATATGATTATAATGATGTTATCTCAGTTGATATGGCTGCATGTTATCCTGGGAGTTTTCTTGGATATGGAGTATGTTCTAAATATTTTAAGAGATTCGGACATCCTACACATGACATGACCAGGGTTGCGATAAACGGACATTTACCAGATTTTGACTTAACCGGATTTGCTCATGTAGAATCATTCGAGTTTGCAGAAAATCTCCATCCGATTACTTATGCTTGGCTTGGAAGACATTTTTCAGAAAAATATTGGGTTCCAATAGTACTATTGCGATATATGCTTGATGTTGGATTTTTAATATCGTTGAGAGTAACTGAAGCGATTATATCGTTTAATTCACAGAAGCAAGTTTGGTTACCAGAACCAAATAGATTTAATATTGATGATACCAGAAAAGAATTCCCTGATATTGATGAAGATCATATTATTAAAATAAATAAATGCAGGAATGAACATGATGAGAAATTTGCAAAAGATCTTAGTAGAAAGATAATCGGTAAATTTACTCAAGGAGGAACATATGATCATAAAAGACACTGTACAAGATTGATTATGGACGATGCTGAACTCGATTTTATAATAACTGATACAACGGAAAAAAATACATTTATAAACAGATGTAATGCTTATTTGTCAGACGGAACCAAACTAGGTACAATTGTGAGTTATCTTGATGGCGAGTCACCGCAGTTTACTCATTTAAGATCTTCGATGTTGGCATATGTTTCTATAAATCTATTATCGATGATAAATAAATTTCCTCGTCACGCTGTTAGAGTCGCTATGGATTCATTTTATGTACACAAAAAATATAAAGATTTATTAAAACTCGGTAATGGTGAATGGGGAACATGGAGAATAAAACAAGAAAATATACTTAGTATTCTGAATCTGCAGATGTTGAAATTGTGGAGACATATTACAAAAATAATAATCAAATATTAAAGTCATCCGCACCATCTGTGTACGATCCTGTATCTAAACATAAAACCGTTTATCTTAATGGGTGTGGTGGTTCAGGTAAAACAACTCGTGTAATTAATTTATTTATAAATAATACATCAGATATGATTGTTTTAACACCGACGCACAAACTTGCTAGAGAAATAAAACAACGAGGAGTAAAATCGTGTACTTATCACAGTTTCTTTAGATGGTGCGGAGACACATGGACTCCATCGCGGATGGGTGAAAAGTATATACCTAAAATTATCATTTGGGACGAGGTATGCACGGTGTCGTTAGAAACACTAAAAACATTTCTTGATTGGTTGTTACTAAAGAATACTGCTGTGATTATGTGCGGCGATAATGGTCAACCACCACCCTTTGTTGGACAGTCTCCACATGAATGGCTGAAGAATAACGTAGATTATTATGAAGAAATAAATGATGACCATAGAGTTATTGATGAACCGCTGAAGGAATTTAAAAAGTTAATCAGACTTCAACCAGACAGAGTACAATGTGAGATAATGCGAGGAGTAATTCCAGAGACTTCTATAAATGAATTTTGGACTTTATGGAGACCTGCTGATTTAATAGTCGCGAGTAGAAAGATAGTTCGTGATGAACTACAGGATAAATTATTTACGTTACGTAAAGAAAAGTTTTCAGATCTACCTGTACCATTATGTTATCGCCCCTCAGATACTCGACGACAGAATATTGATGTTGAAATTCCTGGTGGTGAAATACAGAATCTTGTCTTGAATGATATTATTTTAGTCGATATTAATGTCGTTGAGAATGCGCTGAGTATGAATAAATCGCCGTGGACGTTAGGATACGCTATAACGATTCACTCGTCACAGGGATTAACTATAACTGATACTAAAATCTGGATTGTAGATGATCGGATCGAATGGTCAAATTTAGTCTATCTCGCCGTATCTCGAGTCAGGAGAATATCGCAACTGCGTAGAGTTATTGTAGATTACGTAACTGAAGAAATCACTAACAATATCGATATCAATAAAAAATTAGTCAGCTATAAAAAGTGTGACAAAAAAATAAACGTGATTTTGATCTTGATACTGAATTTATTATAAAACTAAAACAACTACAGAATAATAATTGTGCAAGTTGCAACTGTAATATGTTATGGCAGTATTCGAATAATAATCCAAGACAATTTACCGTAGACAGAATTAATAGTGATCTTGGTCATACACGTGAAAATGTGATGTTGACTTGTCTTGAGTGTAATCGACGTCAAGGCTCTGGACGTTTACAAAATTGAGCTTGGTGGTAATTGTGTATCTGCAGGAATTATTTGTAATTGTTCACGTACAAATCCACGTTGAGGGGCTGTAGAATCTAGTCTGTATATTAGAGGTCTACCAGTGGATCTTACCACGCTAGAAATTTTATGTGTAGTCACGCTCCAGATAGGATCGGTTGCTCTTTTTTTTACCACCTTCAAGTTCGCCAGGTTCATATAAATATCTTACAGTTACATTACCTAATACTGGTTGAGAGAAAGATTCACGTCGTTGTATTGGTATATATATATTTTTTGATCGCATTAGAAGGTTTCATGGAAGTTGCACGAGTAATTTCATTATTCAACGCAGCTATCACACTCGGTAATCTTGCAACCCATTCACGAGATCTATCCTTGAGGTCAGTAGATATTTCCTTTGCATATTGGTATCCGAATAACCGCTCAGCAAGTGTTCTATTAAATCGTTCAACGATTGCCTGATCACGATGAATTTCAGTATGTCCTCGTCTGATTTTAACGTTGTTTCTTCATCAACGATGATACTACTCCAAGAAATTCTTTACCGGGATCAACTTGTAATAACCGTGGCCATCGTAGACCACCACGTTGATAAATGCGCTCAAACGCAGATGCAACTTCAGATGTTGTCTTTGTTGATAATGGCTCCGCTTCTTTATATCTACTCGCAATGTCAACGACAGTTAACGCGTATTTGTACGTGCGTGATTTTTGTCCACGTGTTTTAATGGTGTCGTGTGGTAAAAACAAAATATCTGCTTGATGAACTTCATTAGGAACACTAACATCAAAATGCGCGTAATGAATTTTTTTAGGTGGACTTAGGAAGATTTGCCATATTGCCTGTCGTGCTAACCATGATGCAGCGACATCACGTGAAACTTTTGCTGCTTCGGCGAGTTTACTAATCGCTGCTTTACCTCTCCAGAATCCTCTCGGGGAATAATAAACAGATTCCATTATGATAGTTATATAATTAATTACCAGCCCCTAACACTAGTTTACCTTTCATAGAAGTTTTTACTAGAAAACTAGCTAATTTTTCTCTGAGAGATTTATTAGGTATAGAATTTAACGCGTGAATCAATTTCACATCCGCAAGATGTCGGTGTTGCAAATCCTTACTTTTATACGCGACATCATGAACGTAACACGCTTGATCAATCTTATTTACTGGATACTCTCCTGGTTTTGGTTGATCTTGATCATCAAGTCGGATATCAAGACGAGTTCCAGGACCACAATAATTATATCCGGGTAAATGTTTCTCACCGGGATATTTAGCCCATGGAGTTCCTGGTAATTTTCCTAACGAAGCAGCGATATCACCCCCACCTGTCTTTGTTGGAATAAATTTATATTTCTTGGTGCCACATTTCACACACTTGCCTGTAAGTGCACGTCTTTTATTTTTTGTTGTTATTGTCGTTAATTCAGTAGTATCGGTAGGTGCTCTGCATCGAACACAATATAGACTCATATTATTTATTATATGGATATAATTGACTTTTCTGCGACACGAAAACAAGAACCAGTAAAACACCATCCAGCGCTTCCGAATTCTATCAGAATGATTATAATAGGCCCATCTGGAAGTGGGAAGACGCAATTATTGCTTAATCTAATAATGCGATGGCTGAAGTGGGATACATTATATTTAGTAGCGCCATCTGTAGATGATCAGCTATGTTATGAAGTACTTAAAGATTTTAATGAAAACGCAAAATTGTTGCAAGAAGATAATGTCATAGACTTTATTACTGATATTGATGAAGCGCCATCCGTAGATGATCTGGATGGATTCATTAATAATTTAGTAGTGTATGATGATGTTATGCTGGACAAACAATCAAATCCAGCTAGAATATTTTCACGAGGTAGACATAAAAATATAGACGTGATTTATGTTACCCAGAGATATACACAAATTCCAAAAGTAATCAGGGATAATTGTAACGTTTTAGTTGTGTTCAACGGAGTAGATAATCATACGCTGCAGAATATTTATTATACTTGGTGTTCTGGGGACATGGACATGAACAAATTTAAAAATTTCTTTTCAAAAGCACAAGCTGCTCCATTTGGTTTTGTAACAATAAATTTATATGATCCTAGGTCAAGATATCGTAACGGACTTGATACAATTTTTGGATAAAATTACAGCAGCAGTAGAGCTGAACGACAAAAATTGAATAACCCGCGAGTAAACGAATCGCATAAAAATCTGAAGAAAAAAAAAAATACGTCAACAAAAAGTAACGGAAATGAGCTAACCCAAACGATTTATTATCCGTTTTTCAAACTATATGGTAATAATAAAAGTTAGGAGGTTCGGTTTATGTTATTGACCTTTTTTTTCAACCCCCTGTAGGAGCCTTTATTTTTTATAAATAAGGTTTCAGCCAAGTGGTCTGTTCAGCTCTACTGCTGCTCTTGGTGATGTTTACACTTGACTGTATGCGCCTCTTTACCATGACGTACTCGATCTGACTGTGATGGTCTCCACTTGGACTGTGCCATGTCCATCTTCTGGATACTTTGTGTTGGCCGAAGGTGTTTGCTAGCATAAGGTCGTTGTAACTAGCAAACTCCAGGAGCCTCAGGCCTCTCTCGTTGGTCTGTGCATTGCAGCAATGCCCACATGTTCCTTTCCAGTTCATGCAAGCGTCCTCGCCTATCTTGGCATTCCAATCGCCTTGCACAACCAGAATGTCTTTCTTCGGTGTTTTATCCATAACTTCTTGTAGCTGGTCATAGAAGTCTTCCACATCTGCGTCATCATAGTTTGATGTTGGGGCGTATGCCTGTATGATGGTGATGTTGAATGGAGTTGCCCTGAGGCGGATGGTGATGAGCCGGTTGGAGACTAGCCGACAGCCCATGACAGTACTCACGCTGTCCTTGTGGACAAGGAACCCAGCTCCCTGCTCATGTTCGTCCTCTCTACCACTGAAGTACAGTTTGTGGCCTTCGAAAGTAGTTGTTTCTCCAATATTCTTCCATCTTACCTCACAGAGTCCTAGGATGTTCCAGCGGTATCTGTTCATTTCATATGTAAGCTCCTCTAGCTTTCCTGCTGCTCTCAATGTTCTTACATTCCAGGTGCCAATGGTGATGTTGTTCCTGACACGAATCTTGCTGCTCTGATTATTTAGGGTATAGTAAAAAAAAAAAAAAAATGTTAATGGTTATCCAAATGCGTATGAACAACATTATTAATGCATTAAATATGTTTTGGACATTACTTACGTATGTATTGTCATTATGTGATTTAGTTTCATGTCAAATCTTTATCATCGAAAATAACTATTTCTACAGAATTATTTAGATTCGTTTCCTTGTTTTATATGTTACCTTCAAAATAAAACAACTTTATTTTTGTCAAAACATGGGAAATGTTGTATTATTGAAATAGACTACACAATCTACATCATGTGTACATCTTTCTCCAATGTATATACGCATGCGCTGTTAGGGACCCGCTGTGTGGATTGCCTATATGAGTCACTCTTAGAAGTAAAGTCTTGAAAGCAACACGCTTGTGTCTGTTTCAATATATACATCTCACCTGAGATAGTTTAGGACAAGAAATACAACAAGCGCTTCTTTTTTCTTTAGCCCAGGACCCTGAATGGTCGATTTCTAAAATCATTAAAACGTCGATACGCCCCCAATTTGTTTTTGGTGACATTTTTCGCAAGCACTTTCCTGATCTTGTTATAGACGTTATTTTCATGAACTCTATAAAATAAAGTGGTCTCGAATATTTGGTCTGGTCAAGCCTCCCTGGCCTTGTATAGCCAATTTTGTTATAAGCCTTATTTTCACGGAAATAAGTTCTCGAATTTTTGGTCTGTTTCACACACCCTGCTGCTAGAAACCCGCGTCCGCATGTATTTTTCAGGGGAATAGTGGGCAAAATTCAATGTGTGTGTGTGTACGATGGATTTGTTGAAAAAAATCCCTCTGCGGACGCCCATGAATGCAGATATGAATCCCAAAACTGTACTTAGTCACCCAAAACACGCATCAGCAAAGTTAATCTGAAGGTTTTAAATGCTTGCGCGTGCTTTTGGTGATTAAGCTTGAAAGTCCTGTGGACTGAACTCCGACTTCCTCAACGGCTGTCTTTGTTGCCCACTTAGTACTTTCGCGCTGTTTGACAGGCAGACAACTATTATTTGTTGAAATCTTCAGCGTTGAAAGTATTTTTAGTGCACAAGCTAAACGTTCGAAATCGAGGCTACTTATCGCTGAGCAAGGAGGAAGGAGCCTTCATAGCTTTCGAAGCTCATTTTCATCCTTAAAATGACTATATGGACTCCTTTACTTTTCAGTATCACATCATGCAGACGCAAATTTTTGATATCGTTTTATCCTTTAACATAGCAAAATGGCATCTCCCCACAGATTTTGAGTGCTTACGATCTTCATCCCATCCGTTAACCTTGCCAGCATATTGTGCGCGAACTTTTGACTGGTGGCCTTTTTGAGGCGACGGGTAGCCAAAGTCTTTTACTCTGCACAGCAAAGGAAAGAAAGAAAAGAAACGAAAATGGCAACCGGCTAAAATGAGAAATTATAAGATCTAAAATTGATTAAATTTGTATATAGTTGTAGTTTTAGGTGTTTAAACGTTGCATGATGTAGGACTTGTGTTAACTGTTCTTAAGATCCAACATTCCACCGCATCTGTACCCCACGTTCCGAAAAGCTCAACATCTTTGGTATTTTGGTTCAGATTTGTAAACATGGGTGATCCAAGCAGTAGAAAATGCGCAGCCTTGAGACGGTTGAGAAACCAATTGAAGAAAAAGAGAGAATCACTGGCTGACCATTTTGAATTCAGAATGTATATCCTATTTCATTTCAAGGACAAGGTAATTGCCAGGCTGACTAAAAGTATAATTCAAGACATGGCCATTATCAGGGCTGAGAAAAAAAATCTGAATCCATTGCCCTACATGTCAAATACGATTAAACTCAAATACGATTAAACACTTGTCTAGCAGAATTTATCACTTGTCCATGGTTTAGTTTTAGCAGTGTACAAGCAAGGAGGGGAAAACTCTAATATGCTTCTCAAAATTAACATTAGGCCCAGTTAAAGTGATAATGTCTTGCATGGAATTATTGGTTTTTATGTTGAGTAAAAACCAAAATCGTGTGTCTGGCATTATTTTAATTTTAGCGCACATTTTAAGGTGAGTAAAGGCACAACAAAATATATAAATTGCATTTTATCCTCTTATTTGGCCAGATACACATTCTACACATACATTGTTAGAAAGAGCAACAATTTTACCATTTTTTAAGATATTTTTGAAAATTTTTGCTGATGCGCCTTGCCCCGAAATTGAGTTTTGAATTAAGTGGGTCACACATGTAATCCAAACCAGAAGATGCATTGCCAGCATGATGAAAGTAGTATGGATACTTATTGACGTCATTCTCAATGCTCGTAAATATGTTACACTATAAATTTATATCAATTTTTTGACCAAAATCGGTATACCATATGTCAAATTCATAACTTTTCAAACACTAGATATGCAATTTAAATATGACTGATCACCAGTTTATGAGGCATAAACTTCTGAACTGCTTCTTTGGCTATTTTCAGTGCCAACCTACATTATTATAAATACAATTTAACCCTTCACCATCTTGACAAAATGTCAATAAGTATAGTCTCAATTTTAATTTGCTTCTCTGTATTTAGGAACATATATCCGTGAAATCAAAACAATGGATAGTAATGCGTATTTTGCATTTTTGATTCACCCGGATAGTGCTTATATTTTGGAGTAAATCAAAGCAATGTGTATCCTAATCACAATCAGAGACAATTTACAATTTACTCCAAATTACCGTACAAAAGAAATTTGAATTCGTGTTTTAAATGTCTTTTTTTTTTTAACTTGTATAAATTCATTAATACCTTAACATTTCTTTAGTTTAAGGTATTACAAAAAATGTTTCCATTTTTTTACATTTTTACAAATTCCCATGTGTTGAGGAGAAAACTGTTGATCCCCAGAGGTTGTAAATTTTGACCTGTTATTTTTAGATTGCTGTTTTTGGACAGCTCCTGGTGTAATATCTTAGGGTTGATGGGGGAAAAAATTAAAATTTTATTACAGTGAGACCATGATAAATCCAAAGATTTATTATTTGTATTGACATCATCAGCAAGTTAATTTAAACACCATTACAGCAAAATAGGGTATCGTTTATTTGCCAATCAGTTGCAGGTGCTTACATTTACACTCAATAGAACATGGTTTCTTTGTAGTATGTCAGAGTGGCACTATAATTGCAGTGATACGGATTAACTATTAATTACTCATACTGGCTTCATGCCTGTTTACTTTAGTCTTGAGCTATTTTTGCATGCCCAGAATAAGTAAAGGGGAAGCATCCTGGTGGAAATGAGACGTGTCATGGTCATGCATCACAGGGAGAAACTGCACATACTTTGAGAGGTTCATGCCAGTTTGACCAAGAACTTTGGGTCCCAGAGAGCCATGATAACATAATGTTCAATATATATTCCTTATTTGTCAAAACTTGCTTTAAATATGGTAGTAATTATTTTCATTATCATGTCTGCATGAGAAAATGCAAGACCAGCCATGACACTGACTGGAAGATGGAAATGACAAATGATAGATGAAAGAAACTGGCCAGCAGTTTAATAGAAGAATACAGTACAAATAAACACTACATAAAGGTGCAGATATGTGTACTGTGGCAAGATTATGGGTATAAAACTTGTAGAACATAAAGCATTACAAATGGAAAATGACCCCATTTTCACTCTCGCATTCTCTCTCATTTTTTTTATACTTGCCCACATGCATGTACCTTGAAAACTTGAATTTGCCAACTTGCTGAATTTGAGCTTGTCCTGGGAGTTGGGCAAGTTGATATGTAAATCGCTGTGAAATACCTCTTTCTTGAGTGAACTTGGCATGTCATCAATGTATCATTGGAAGGTTAATTGACAGGACATTGTGATAGAGCTCCATCATCATGTTTGTCCACATCTGTGCAGATAAGAGGTTGTTGTAAATTATTGCTCACAAAATGGGCACAACAATCAAATCCCAGTTTTATCCAGGTAGGCATTTCTTTTATATTTGGCTCATGTTTTGCCTACCTTTTGTAAGAGAATAAGAAAATTATTATAAACATCACTTGCATAAAATTGAAACATGTTAGTATATATATATATATATATATATATATATATATATATATATATATATATTACTCCAGTATTTAACTTGTAATATATAAACTAATGTATTAATTCTCCACTTCATTTTAACAACCTCATAATTTGTGAACCTGCTTATAACATGGGCAGGTCATTCTTTAGAAATGTCTAAATAGGCTCCTATTTGTGCAAAATATAAAAATTGTGATCAAATTCGTAAAATGAAAGCTGAATATATATCGCATGTTTTGAAACTGAAAATAGCAGCTAGTGCATGTTAATATGGAATTTATATACATAAATTCGCACTTTATCAAATAAGGGATCATACTGTTATTAAGAATGTCTTATATTTTGTCAATAAATATCAATGCAAGATAAATCACTAATTGAAAATACAGGAAAATGCCTGCTGATGGCAACTCTATAAGAAAGTACTGTCACGTGAAAGTTGTGCTGTAATTTTTTTTTTGCTTTCAAAGGTGAAAGGAGTCTATCAGTTTTCATGGTGATATCTATGAACACTTCCATGAAAACCTAATCAAGTGTTTCCTCAGTGCTACACTTGACTTTGACAACTATTGATAGTTTAATGTTCTTTTGGCATGACTTCAAATATTTTTGATAATTCACTGTGCTTAATAGAAATCGATAATCTGATCAAGAAACTTGATCTGCCATTTTGTCACTTGCCAGGTCTTGTGCAGGAGTACCTGGTTTTCAAATCCCATAACATGCTTGCTTTTGCTTTTCATTAATTTTTTTGTTTATGTGCTTTTTTGCCTCTTTGGATTTGTACTTTGGTCGCGAATATGCGCAACACACAGCGTAACATGAACAGTAAACAACTGACAATATCATGCAGGATACCATACGAATTCTGCTACTTCAGTCTGTTATACATTTGCTAGCCGATATGTTTGAGCATACAATAAAAGGAAAAGTTACTTGTTCAGTGTGACTAATGGATATATCTCGTGGGTGAAAAAAGAGCATTTGTATTGGTTGCTTTGCAACTTATGAAATAATGAGTTTTTAACCCACTGAGTGAAAGTTAGCTTTTATTAACTAAATCCAAGCAAATATCCTCTATTTTTTTACATCTGAATATTGAAAATTAAAAATTTATAATTAAATGAACAGGCAGTTAAAACAGTAAAATGGACATGTTAATCATTCCAAAAACAAAATTGCACATATGACAGCATATTACATATAAAAGACCTATCTACATTGCATTACCATGCGTAATCTGGTACCTAATAATGATGGCCATCCTTATAATCTTTAAATGACTACTTCTCGTGAACAATTAGTTTTACTGATGTGGTGTTTTCACTTAAACACTATTCCAGTATGTGGCTGGTCTACTGTGAAAATGGTGCTTATCTGACCTCCAGCATATCTGTACTTTTGTGAAGGAGGTTTTGAAAACCAGACTACATTTAAAATTGTAGCTTGGTGTCAGTCAATGATCATTGCTTGCATTTGTATACTTCGGGAACATGTGAACGAAGTGATTTGTACATACACAAGCAAAATTTGACCAGACTATATATATATAGACTAGTTACATTTGTAGCACACTGACATTGATTTTGAAGTTGGATGTGGTGTTAGCAGTACTGGCTTGAAAGCTGATAACACAAACAAGTATTAATGAATTTTTATCAAACCCAGTTTGTGATTGTATTTGAAGGATACCCTGAATGATGCCACTTAAATAACTTTTTTTTGTTGAAAATATTACCGTTTGATTTATGGATTTGACCAGACTTTGTATGTCCTGACAGTGTCTGAGACATGGTCAATGATTTCCTATCCATGATGTCACGTTTATGGTCAATGGTCATGACAAAGAATCTTCTACTGCATATACAGTACTTATCTTGTTAACATGTTAACTTCAACATGGAAGCTATTATATTTGTTACCAGATTTGTATGTTGGAGATTCTCAAGAATATCAGAGATAATTTCAATATTCAGCAGTTATAAAGAATAATAGGACCCAGGAAAATGATGCGCATTGGATTTCTGGAAATTCTTATTGGCCAATAGATGATGTCCCTTTGAGGGGCTCTTTATTTTTTCACCAATTGCCAAAATTATACCATGGTTGTCTAACAAATTGTATACATTTGAGAAAAGACATTGTCAGGATTACTCAAGAATATGATTTTATACATTCAGTACACTATATAAATAAATAATCTGCATTTGTCAGATATAACTTAATCCAAATTTGAGCTGACTATAATTGGACAGATTGCAAAGGTAGCCATTTCTATATCGTTGTATCTAGTCAGTTTCCATTTGGTTCTTAGAAATATTGAGCATGATTAATGTTACTCAATGAATGGTGTGAAATTCAGACTAGCCAATGTTAAGAAAATATGGAATTCTTTTGTTGTTTAATGGTTGGAAAAACTTTATGGGTAAGCAGAAAAAAAGATTAGGGTCTGTTGTGAAACCAAAAGTAAAGGTTTGCTTTTAGGCCAGAAGAAAATATGTCATTTGAAATTTTTTTAATGAAACAGTCATTGATTTTCAAAGCACTGATCATGGAGAATAGTTGGCCATACAAACTGACCAAGTCCAAGTAAAATAAATTATTTTATCCAATCTTGTCACTCAGATAGGACCTGTAACCATTAAGATTGTAGTGGAAGTAAAGCTAATAAAATCATTGTGGATTTACTTATTTAGAACTTTTAATTGATTCAAATCTTTTATTTCAGAAAAAGAAATGTGCTGTGTTTGAAGTAGCAGAGGTTATGCCTGTGATGACCAATAACTATGAAGAAAGCATTCTTCAGGGAGCCAAGGTAACATGACTTTCATGTGGAAAACCCTTCAAAATGTTTAGATGTCATTGACTTAATTTGTTGTTTTTTGCTATTGGTAGGTTCTGTAGCTTGTCCAGAAATGTATGCTCATGCTATGAATTCAAAACTTTGGAAATGTTTTTTTTGCTCTTTTTATTTTTGCTTCAGTGTATTTTGATTGAAAAATTCTGAATAGTGTAGAAGTATACTTTCAGAAATTCATAATACCATCATTAATACAAATTTCTGGATCCTCCAATTTTCTAGACACCATATTTCCAAAATATTTAACAATTTTCAGTACTATGTAAAATTTCCAGACACCAAATATGTTTTTCTAAGCCAACAGAAAAGAATGAAATTTGGAATGCAAACCCATACTATTAAAGAAAAGAGATTGAATAGATGACTGTTTTACCTTGAAACCACTTTGATTACTTCTAATGATAGCCAGAGTTTCTCTGGCCCTCTCAGCTTTTTTTTCTTTTTACAGACTGTTGACTGAGATTCATAATTGTACAATAAGTAACACATTTTGGCCATTATGTTGTTGTGTCAATAAAATTTGTAGTGGTAAACTAGTGTGCAGGAAGGGCAAGAATAATTTTACTTTCAGTACATATTGCATTAAGAATTGAACTGTTCTTTTCTATGTAGAGGCCATCAGATTTTTGAAACCGATTCCCACTGGTTCTGTTTGTCATGGCCTTTTGTTTGCTTTACTGGTCTTAGACCAGGAGAACTTATTGTCTGGTCTGTTGTCCATCATCCTTCTGTCTTTTAGCACAAGTTTGTTACTGCCACTCCTCTTTAACAGCTTGGAGGATTTCCATGAAACTAATCACACACCATTTTTGCTCTCCAATTATCAGTATGTTAACCTATCTACACCTTGGTGGATTCCTCTGATGTTTCAGTGCTTTGCACTGGTGACATCTGTTGGATTTCACTTGTTTCCTCCACTACTATGTCATACTAACTACCATTAGAGTGAAACAGCATTGCATTGTGCATCAGCCATAAATGGTAGAGGCAGTTGACTTCAGAAGGATACATTGTAAGCTTAGTAAAGTCTAATTACATACAAGAAATAAGCCATTACAGATGTTTTTGAGGGAAAGGATCTATCTGTGCAAACATGGACCGCAGTGGAAAATCACTTATTTATGAGTCCATTCCATTTGTGTGCATCCTTTGTCTTGCTCATATAGAAATGGTGTTCAAATTTGAAGGACTTGATTTTGATCAGATGCATCCGATGAAATTCACAGATCCAAAGTGCAGAAATATCTGATTGATCCACCAAGGTATATATAGCAAAGAATGTCATATGCATCAATCTAATCTTGTTATTGCTACTCCTTCTGAAGGGATGGTCAAATTAAAATGGGTTATTCACTAAAAGATTTATTATATTGTCTAGTTGGTCCAAAATGAAAATGTTGTCAATCAAATGTCCAGTATGACCAGCATGATGACCATCTTGAAAATCTTGTGATTCTTACCCCTGAACAGAAAGTCATATGGACATAGAATTTTCACCAGAAGATTTTTGGTGATGTTTACTTGGTCTTCAATGAAAAATTGTGTGAATATGATGTCCAATATGGCTACCACAGCAGCCATCTTCAAACACTTGTTGTTGTCACTTCTCTTGAATGAAAGGTAATATTACCATCGGGGTTTTCACCAAATGACTTCTTAGTTGATCCTAAATAAAAATGGTGCCACTTGCACAGCCAATATGGCCACCACAGTGGCCATCATGAAAATTTTGTCATTGCTACTCCTCCTAAAGGATGGTTGTATGAACAGGGTGATTTTACTAAACTATTTTTTATGATGTCTGGTTGGTCCTAGATGAAAATGGCACTGCTCAGACATCCACATCTTCGCAAGTCAAGGTTCTGATACGTTAACCCTATCTATACCTTGGCTGATCGAACAGATATTTTAGTGCTTTGTCCTAGTGACATCTATTGGATTTCATGAGTTGCCTCTCTTAATATGTAATGCCAACTACCGATAGCATGTAACAGCAGTGAATTGTACATCAGCCAGAAATGGTGGAGGCAATTAACTTAAAAAGGATACTTTGTAAGTTTAACATCGAAAGTATGATTACGTACCAGAGGAAAGCTATTATTGGTGTATTTGAGTGAAAGGCATTTGTACAAACATGGATCGGCAGAGGAATATTGTTTATTTATCAGTACATTTAAGTTGTGTGCTCCCAATGTCTTGATCATGTAGCAACAGTGTTCAAATTTGAGTAACTTAATTTTGATTGGATGCGGTGGCTTGCTGCTGCATCAAATGAAATTCAGAGACCCGAAGCACAGAAATATCTGCTCGATATGTCAAGGTGTAGATAGAGTTATTATATTGGAACCTTGGCTGGCGAAGATGAGACATCCAGTAGTGGCCATCTTGAAAATCTTTTCACAGTATCTCCACAATGAATGGGGTTTCACAGAAAGACTTCTTACTGTGTCCAGTTGGTTATAAATAGAAATGGTACTGGTCTGACTTCCAATATGTCCACCTCAATGGCCATCTTAAAAATCTTTGATCACTAATTCTCATGGATGTCCGATCATATCAATATTATGCTTCACTAAAAGGCTTCTAATAATGTCTAGTTGGTCCTAAATGGAAATGGTGCCAATCTGACATCCAATATGTCCACCACAGCAACTAATATGAACTTCCTGTTATTGCTGAAGAATATCAGAGAAGGTTTCAACACTTAGCAGAAAAAATGAAGAAATGGTCTTATCTTACATTCCTGTACTCTCCTTGGCAAGTAGAACATCAGTATCTTTGAGGACTCTTATTTGATTTATTTGTGTGTAAATGCATCAAAAATGGGATGCGATTTTAACTGAAAAAGATATCTTGGTTGGAAAGTTGTGCATCAAATACCACTAGACATTTGTGAACACTATTTCCAATGTCAGTATATATATATATATATATATATATATATATATATATATATATATATATATATATATATATACACACACACACACACACATATATGTATATATATATATATATGAACTAAAAGGAAAACGTTGAACTGCCACCAGTGTTCTTTATTTATCAAGAAAACACCATGTAAGTATTCTTTATTAGCAAGCAAGAATATAATGCAGCCTAGTTCACCAGGTCTACTTCCAACCCACATTGATGATTGAAGGTACCAAGTGCATCAGAACATAATACAGATGTTAATTTTTTGGACTACATATATTCAGGAAAAATGGTCATTCTAAAAAAGTTCCAATTATTCCAGCTTGGACTAATGGTGGTAGTACAATTATTCTATATGAGAAAAATTGGATATATTTTTATATGTAATGCTGTTCTCCAATCCCTCAGAGGACAGAAGACTTAAGATTGACAACTATTTTAAATATTTATCTGCAGTTGTTAAGTATATAACTCTCACAAATTAAAAAATACAGCTATCTGGGAGCAATCAGGCTAAGAAGTCACAAAATACACATGCTTTGTTTTCAGTTTATTTTTCCCGTGGTCATGGAAAATTCTAGAAAAATTCTGGAAAATATGTCATAGACAGTAATGGAAAATAATGGAAACTTTTTTAAAATGCTGCTTATGTGGATATCTTCCCAATCATGTTGATTAATATTATCGTTATTTCTTGTATATACTTCCAATTTAACAGCCATTTTGTCATAAACTTTAAAGAATTTAGTCATGAAAAAGTTAGAAATTGTAAGAGATGTTTTGGAAAAGTCATGGGAAAACAGCATTAGTGTAGAAACCATGTCAGTTTTATATTATACTTCAAATCTGATTTATCTTCTCTCAGAGTATTCAATAATATTTCCATGAGTCATATATTGTGGTTTCTCATTTTTTTAAAAAACAATCTTTCTCTGTTTAGGAAGAAGAATACACTTTTGAAAGCTCTCAGAAGTTGCTGGAGAAGGATGTAGTTCAGCTTCATGCCCCACGCTGGCAGTCTATGAGGAGAGTAAGTGTACAGAATTATCTACACACTCATTGAAAATGATTATGATAATTTATGTGAGTTGTATGTATGTGTCAGGTAAGGCTACAGTGTTAACACAGGTAAATGACTTCATTTGGTTTACTGATTGAAAACATTTACAAAATCAGTAAATGCATAACTGCATCAAGCAGTCAGTGGTGCATGAACTACCATTCAGATTGTACATTTCTGCATTGCTGCTTGCAATGACTGTTTAGTGAGATTTTCCCTTTAATTCTTTCCTAAAGTACAGATGGTTCAAACTATGACCAGTGCTCTCTAAGGTTTATGAAAATAGCACAGAAGAGCATATTGAGGCCAAGGGCTATCACATATCTATCAGAGATGTACCATTTTACTAGTCATTCAAAATACTAAATTCAAAAAAAAAAATGCAACTGAAGGTTTTGGTAAGAAATTAAGAGCCTTAGAGCCAATAAGCCAATGCGACGAAAAAGTATTATTTCCATTGGCTAACTGGACAGTCACACAACAGCTTCTTTGCAATTTTCTCCATTTAACTATTTTGATATAATGTTAAACTAGCAATAGAAGACATACACTGTATGATTCAGATCATAGCTGGGGTCTCTCCAGTTGAGGGCATGCAAGTGACAGGGCATAAATATATATATCTTCTTTAGCTGGTAATAAGAATGGTAATAAATATTGTTACGTGTAGGCTCGTACAAAAGTAACAAAAGAAAAGAGTGAAGTCAACAAGCTTTGTAAATTTTAACAAAATAATTTATTTCCCCAGAAAACAAGGTAAAAATATGAAATAGGACTTACGGTTTGTGAATATAATCTAAAAATTAATCCTAGAATTAAAAAATATAAGTCCTATCACCAAAAAGTTCTAATTGAATCCAAGTTCGAATCTTGATGAAGTTCCAATATGGAAGGCGATGATGTCCTCTATAACCAGTTTGTGTTGATGTGTCAACAGTTCCTTGTTGAGTCACCAAGAATATAATTCCGGCTTTTGAATCCCGAATAATTTAGTGAATATCTTTGTCCAAGAATTTCGTTGAAGAAGAGTATTTTCTAGGGTGAATAAATTATTTTAAATACGAAAATCAACTCAAATGGCAACAACAAGACAAATACCTTGAGCCTGAATCCACTAGAAAATGTCTTTTTACCCACGATTTTAGATCACATGATGGCTCACATGGTCACTTAACTTGAACAGCGCAGCAAAAAAATGCCAATTTGCACAAGGCTTGAATAGCCTAGCTAAGAATCAGATTCCCACACTGGAAATAAATTTAAAAATAAAACTGTTTACAACAGACTGACACGTGGGCTGAACATGACCTTGGTAATGACCAATCATTTTCATTCAATGTTTACAAAATCGGAACCAAGGTCAAGAGCTAGGATAGCTAAAAATATAACTGAGCAATAGACTGCGTGTTTATCAAAACAGGAAACTGAAGTTTCCGAAAAAAAAATCAAATCCAGTGAATGAAGTTATTACAGTAACATGTAATGAAAATAAAATAAAATAAAAGAGAATTTAAAACTAACACACAAGCACTTAAATTACATACATGTAACAATATACTTACATTTATGCATTTTAAATTTCCTCAGAATGTACATTCTTAGTTCTGCAAATTTGAATGACATGACCCATGTCATGGAAAACCTGATACACACAGAAATTGTATTGTGATTTTGACTACATTTCCAAATGAAATTACATTATCCTTACTTCGTTGAATTGACCCAATAAATCTAGTCCATCATAAGCAGGAAAGCAGAATCGAGTTGGATCAACAGAAAAACAAAATTCATCCATTCTGGACCAATTGCAAAAGTTTTTTCAATGCACAGTCATTCAAAATATGACTATATATTTCAATTTTAAGTAGACCAAAATGAGAATATTTTTAAAACTAATGTTGACTCGGGACAATATTCAGTGGTCACTGGGTCGTGCTATGTGTACATTAATATTGTTACTATGTATTGATGAATCAATGATTCTGTATTTATTTTGAAATGCAGCATAAATTCAGTTACCTTGTTTCTTGTAGTGTATTCCTTTGTTATTATGCCTTAGGTAGGAAAACGAAATTAGTATATGATAAAAGGGTACTGCATTTGTATGGGAAAATATGAACGAGTTTTTTTGGACTTATTGTGCACTCCCAAAGGTTGTGCAGTATTAGTCAAAACTGGTTTCTAGTCACAATGCGCATCTCCAATTCCATCTGTAAATGGGTATGTGAAATTGAGGTTGAGGCACTCAACATGGACCCAGAAGGGATAGTTCTACCAGGTTGTGGTCCCAGGCAGGATGGTGCTGGTATTAATATAGTTGTCGCCAAATAGATTGCCAACCTCAATATTTTGTCACAAGTTTTCCAAAAATGTCACTTTTTTCATAATACAGTACTACCCATTTATATCAATATCCATGTGACCAAGGTAATATTTGTCAACTTAAGCGTTGTTGAGATAAGTGTTTGGGTGGGGGGAGGACGAACTATAAACCAAATTTAACATACCAGTGAAATTTATAAGAGTTGATCTGTTGTCAGAGAGTAGGATATACATTGAGACAAATCAACAATGGAAATTTTGATTAATTGAAGACAAAACTTGTCTGAAATACACATGTTTATTGATAACTTAGAACTGTGTAGAAGAATCCATAATGCATAAAGTAATGTACATGTATCTGAAAAATCCATGAATTCGAGTATGGATAACATGTTAGTTTATACATCATTCACATCCCATTGGAAAACACAAATAACTTGCATGTAAAAAAATTTTAGTCCTCGTTTGATCTTTGTTTCATTGTCAACAAACACGTGTCACTAAACAATTTACTGAGATGTTCATCGTTGCCTGTAGCATGAGGCTTTATAGTAGTTACATGCTACTTGTACATGGCCTAGATTTTGGTCATATTGCCGAGGCTACCAATGGGATGAGGAAGTTAATAGGGAAATGAAAACATGTGAACAAATTAAAAAGTTTAACAAACGTTTTTAAGACCAGATATCTTTGGTTTCAAAAGGTTTTAAATTTTAATTTGCGTTTTATGCCGCCATTAGTAGCGATTGTAAGCGTAAACATTTTTCCTGCAAAGTAGAAACTTTCATGGCACAATTAAAGTGTTCCAATCACTTTGGAAAATGCAACAATCAGTAAGATTCCATTGCTTTTGTTTAAGTTTGGTGCTGACTTCCTTTAATGAAAGCGCTTTGTTTTATTGAAGATCGTAGTTGGCTTGCTTTGAAGAAGGGTGGGTGTGTTATTGAAGTCACCCCACTAAATGCAAACTTTGAAGTCACCACTAAATGCAAACTTTTGAGGACCAAATAAATGCCAGTTTGTTATTGCGGCAGTAACATCAGATAATTGTAGAACTTTGATTGAGACCATTTTTTTTTTAATTTGCTTAGTATTTATACAGAACAATCAGTGCTTGTAAGGTAATCAGTTTTCTTTGAAGTTTCAGCAGATCTTTTTTTGGGGGGGGGGAATACATTTAAAAAACGGTCATTTGGTTGATTGTAGCCATTCCTGTTCCTGCCTTCAGATGTTGATCAATTGTAGCTAATCTGTTAGCAAGACTGAGTGTATCACAGCATACAGTACCGAGGCCAGGTGTCTGCATAAGCAGATTATGATGTAAAATTGCGCCGTTAAGCTGCGTCTGTCAATATAAACAAAGATTTGTTTTTGTAACAATCGATAGATTTCAGTGCATTTTGTATCCACGTTAGTGATTCTCTTTCATGGTGCCTTTGAATTTCTTCACCCCTAAACCCAAGATTGTATATGAGTAGTTCTTGGGAATTGGTGACTGCCTGGTATGGTACCAATTCTTTTTCTGTGTTATTTTTTCTGGTATCTTTATGGGCTTGCAGTGAGAATCAGTTTATCAGATGTACCCTAAAGAATCAGTAGTATCAATATCAGGCACTTGTCGTTTTTTGCTTGCTGAATAGTTGGACTAAAATTGATGAAATCTGCAGAAAATGGCGACCAAAATTTACTTACAACAACCAATGCCAAACAGCTTAATGTTGGCAACGCCACATGTACAGACTGCGGTTCTTATTTGTGGTTCAGTTTATAAAACAATGCCAATAAAAAATATAAATCACTTCAAACCACAATTTTTTTGTGTTTTTGTTATATTTTGGAACTCGGAATTAACCGTCTCGTTCGTACATGTACATGTCACGTTTTCCGAGTGTATGTTTACTTGCCTACAGCTCAGAAACAGAATCCTGCAATTTGTCATTTATCACAAACATGAAATTAAAGAAACAAATTTTCATTTATTTAAGTTTATTTTCTAAAAACCAGTCAAAACCCCAAAATTTGATCGATTTTAACCAACCGTGTCACATTGTAACGTAACGTGATGGCCAAATTTCAATCCCCTAGTGCAGTATAGTGGGCTGTATTGGTACTGCAGTTACTGTTTGAAAATAAGCTAAATATAGAAACACACAAAATTGAAATGTTTACAACAGAATTCCATCACATGAAGTGAGGTGTTTAATAAAAAAGTATGACGTGTCACCCATATTCGGTTTATGTACAGACGAGATGCTGGGCGGGAGATTGAATCATTACTCAGTAATTTATCCAAAATTAAGCCTTTGGAGTGTTCTTCCTGATTTGAGGTAAGTAAAATATTAATTTAGAATGGTTCTTATATAAACTAACGATACTTTATAGCTAAACTACCATCATTGGACTTTGTATGCACTCGTGAAATTTGGTATTGCCTGGTTTTATGAATGTTGCTTGTAATGGAACGAGATGGTCAGAATTGTCTACAAACGCAGTACTGCTTTTTTTGTATTAATTTTATTGAATTTTAGAATTAGTTCTGACACAGTGTTGTTTTTCAGTCGAATACAGAGCCAGTCAATGTTTTTTAAAGGAGAAATTACATTTGTTCATCAAAACATCCTGTTTGTTACTGTGACCGACAATTTTGTTTTTGAAATCTTGTCACCTCTAACGAGTGCCATGGGTTGAGCTGCATTTTTAAAGATAAAGAACATTAGTAAATGACTGTATGTAGCACATGTATAAAATTCAAATGCAGTTATTTTCTACATCTCTGCTATAAATAATGATCTGAATATCTTGGCTTAATAGATGTTTTACATTCTTTTTCCGGGTTGTGAGTCTCGTCCGTTACATGTGACAGTGGCATTCTTGTGCAGTGGTTGTCACGTGTAATGGACAGGATGGATGCAGCTAGTACAGCTGCTAATGTTCCTCAATATTGTTCAAATTGACTGGTCAACATGAACATTTAAGTTCTGTTTATACAATCGATTGTTCTGTTTATTGTTTATTTTATTATCTGTTGGATTTACTGAGGTTGATGTCACGTGTGCTACTTGAGACTCTTTTCACTACAGTCATTCGCAACAGCTTGAATTTTCTTCCTAGTAACCCAGTAGCAGCATGTTTTTAAGCAAACTTGGTCATTTCTGATTCAGTAATGGTTGCCCCCATTTCATATTCAAATAATTTTGGATCACATAACAAACTCTTGTACAAGGTTGGTGATATGTTCAGTGCATTGAGACAGCATTGTAATATTTGTAATTTTTTATAAAATACTTGTTACTCTTGCATTGTGATGTGCTTCTATTTTGTTCCTGAAACAGTAAATTATTCTAAAAATTAAATTCTCTTGCAATTTCATCGATATAGTAAATAGGAATTTTCTATAAATTGAATTTTGAAATGATTTTAAATTTTGAAAAGGACTTGGAAGTGGAATTGACATAGACCTAAAGAAATTGACCAAAAGTCACCAAGTGCATAATTTGTATTTTTTTATAAAAATATGTCACACTTAATTTTCACTTATGTCAACATATTCGTTAACTCCTATTATATTACTTAATATATTGTCACAGTTTCAGGATAGTTATTAACATGATAAGGACATCAAATTGACTTGTTGAAAAAAGAAAGCTTCCTGAGCTGATACAGACTGAACCAAGTTTAACAACATGTGAATCTGCAAAGGAACCCAAGTTGTCAGCAAGAGCGAAAAGGAATGAAAATGACAGGCAACATTTAAAAGAAGACCCTCTTCGAAACAATGCTTACTGGGAGAAGGAGGCACAGCATCTGAAAAGCTACAAGGCAAATCTGACACCTGAACAAAAGGAGCTTGAAAGAGAGAAAACAAGGATTAGGGTAGCTGAATGGAGGAAAAAACAAAAAGAATTGAGAAGAACACTACAGCATCCAAAGCCTCAGACGAGAGCATGTGTAGAAGAAAGAAGAGAGAAAGACAGGCTTAGGCAACAGAGATATAGGGCTGGATTAGCACAGCGACCGCAAAAAAGAGGGTGGATCACTAGGAAGAAACTTCAGCAGGCAGAAGCTAAAACAAGGGCTTTAGAACAGGTAGAGATGTTGGAACCATCCTCAACAGAAAAGTGTACTCATTCTAAAAAGTCTCCAGCCTGCACACCAGCATTAAAATCAAAGGAGACTCTGAAGTTAATAAGGAAACTGCCCAAAAATCCACAGCTCTTTGCAGAAGTGATAGAAGAAGTTGTCGAGACAGTGCAGTTTACTTCTCCATGCAAAAAAACGGGCTCTTCAGTTAAAAAACATACTTCCAAGATCAGCAAGATGTGAAATTGCTTTTTCAACTGCAGTCCTGGATGAAGTTAGTGAGAGTTGCCAACAACTGAAGAAGTTTAAGACGTCTGCTCACAATGCATAGCTGCCAACTGTCCTGTTTTTTCTGTATTTGTCCCATATTTTGGACCTGAATACGGGTGTACGATTTTTTTGCAAAAATGAGTTTTTTAGATTTAAAAAAAAATAATAAAAAATTTCCTTGCAATTTTCAGTTTAGAATGGGCACGCGGTTCCATTCTGATAGAAATGTATCGCATGTATATAGGAATACAGTTCTACAATATGATTGGTTCACTCGAAATCGAGGCTACCATGCCTGTCTATCCGCCATAATGGATTTCGTAAACAGTTACCACTACCACTGTGTCTCATCTTTGTGATATTCAACTTCTAATTATGTTGAATAGGAAAGCATAATATTCAGAATTTTCACCAGAAAAGACAAGAAAACACAACTGAAAGGACAATTGTGCCGTCTTGTTTAGATTTGTGAAATCATCTAGTAAAGGAGAAGACTTTACATTTTGGAAATTGTGTAATGTGATTTCGCTATTGGGCATGGAGGCGCACATGAAATACAAGAGCACGATAAAGCTAATAAACATCAGTGTGCTGCTTCATCATAGACAACTCAGCCTGAACTTGGATGTATATAAATACCACAGAGAACCTTGATTTAATTCGATCGAAATTTGGTTTATTAAATTTCTTTTAGAAATGAACCTTCCTCTTTCAGTTACTAGTGTTGCTGGCGATTTATTTTGCATGCGTTTTCCAGACAGTAAAATTGCAAAGGATTACTCGTATGCTAGAATGAAAACAGTTCAGTAAGAAAATCACACAGAATTGAGATTACCAATGAAAGTTGGTACATTGGAATCAATAATAATTGAAAAAAATAAACAAGGTGGTGAAAAGGCTCCTATAAATAGCCTGTGTCTGAGTGTGTTGCACTCTTGCACCTTCTGAATGGGCACCTGAATGGAACAGGGTGCCCGTCCAGAAGGTGCAGGTGTGCAACACATGCATCTTTGACATTAAATAATTATGTAAGGCACTGTCCTACCTTACTGATGGTTGTATATGTTGTAAGTAGTTACATATGCATTAAAATCTTTAAAAATCAGTACAGTGTGACCCCGCTATAACACGGTAGTTGGGAACCATAGAACCCAACCATGTTATAGACCAAACCATGTTATAAGCAACCAGGTCAGTTAACAGAAGAAAATGATGCACGTACCCGAAAAAATGTGGGGGTGGGTGGGGGGTGGGTAATAAATGCGGGCGCAAAAATACGTGCTTCATTGGCACAGTTTTCATCTTAAATTGATGCATATTAAATGAGAAATACACCTGTAGTGAAAACAGAGAAGGCATATATAATATTTTACTTTATTCAGAGAACCACGCATTGGTACATATAAGTGTATACTGTTTATATATACATGTTTAATGCATAGCAATGAATAAAGTATCAACACCGTCTACTCACCCGAGAATCACGTCACATACATTGAATCCACAATACAAGTAATTCCATCTAAAATATGCACACACAGATTTAAAATATTCAATAATTTTGTCACAGGTCATATAGGTCTGAATTCAACGGGAAAAAATAGCACAATCACGTAACGAATGATGAAGAACATTTACTTTTTAAGTACGTCCGAAGTCGGTAAAAGTTTACGTTTTAAGCGCCGTTGGTAGAGTTCGTAAGCATAAACTTTTTTCCTGTAAAAAGGAAACTTTCATGGCACAGTAAAAATGTTCCAGTCACGTTGGAAAATGAAACAATCCATCAGATTCCATTGCTTTTTATTTAAGTTCGGTAATGGCTTCCTTTGAAGAAAGGTTCTTTGTTTTTATTGAAGATTGTAGTTGGCTTTCTTTGATGAAGGATGCATGCGTTATGGAAGTCACCGCTAAAGAACAGCTTTGGAGAACCAAAGAAATGCCCGTTTCATATTATGGCGGCAACATCAAAAAATTGTATTGCATGATTGAGACTTATTTTTTTTCTCATTTGCTTAGAACGTTTTCATAACAATCGGTGCTTCAAAGGTAATGTTTTCTTTGAAATTTCAGCTACTAGTTTATCTGGGTACATTTTTTAAAAAAAAATGAATTGGCTGTCGTATGGTCAATTGTAGCTACTGTTCCTCCCTGGCTCTGAGAGGGTTTTTAAACATTTATGGTAGTGGAGTGATGCTGCCTTCCACGCATGCATCAGAAATTTAAAGAAAGGGTCAGTCGACGATAGAGATGCAGGTGTTCTGGTCTGATGACAGGGATTACTACAGAAAACGTGAATGTTCTGAAGGATTTAATTCTGAGTGAAAAAAAGAGGAATTTTACTTACCATCCACATAAAAGTGTCAATCTATGTAAATATATTAATTACTAGCAAGCGGCCGAAAATCCGACGAATATAGATTATGAGATAATGCCTCGTCCGGTTGATCTCTGCTACCAAAAATGTAAATTTGATAAAAAGCGGGTATCTCAAAACATATAGTACTCATGCTAGATGTCAACATAAGCGGATTATGATATAGCAATGCACTGTTAAGATGGCTTGTCAATATGGACAAAGAATTTGTTTATGTAACAATAGATAAATTTCAGTGCATTTTATATCAACTTTACGGCTTCCTTTCATGGGGCCTCTGAATTTCTCTACTCCAAACCAATGGTTGTATATACAAGTTTAAACAGCCAACAATGTCGCCAATAAAAAAATTGCCAGATGGTCAATGTTCCCTCTAAGGTGCGCGGCTGCACAGCTCATTAGAAAATGCCGCGCAACAGTTTCAAAATTCCACGCACAAGTTTTGGTAGCAAATACATATCCCGCGCAGCAGCTTCAAAATTCTGCGCACACAGGAAAAATATTAGAAGGAACGTTGCAGATGGCATATTTTGCCGCCAATAAGAAAAAAAAATAGCAATTTGTGGCATTGGCAAAGCCCTGCGCGATTCCTGAAATTTTTTTTACACGTTATTTTTAGTATTTTTAAGAAGAAAACACTATTTTTTCGTGTATGAGAAAAATGCATATAAAATTTCAGTAGCCACGCCATGATTGTCTTGTAATATTCATATGCATTCTCTTCCCTATAATGATAATAAACTTTTTTTTCCGTACTTTTAAGAAAGAAATTAATTTTTTTGTATACGAGAAAAATACATATATGTGAAATTTCGGTAGCCACACCACGACCGTGTTAAATCCAAATTCGTGTTATAATGGAGCGTGCTATAGCGGGGTCACACTGTATTTGGTCATGAAAATCAGTATTTTTGTCACAAGCAATCAGTATTTTTGTACTTCGGGGTTGGCAGCTATGACAATGTCAAACAGGCTGCCTTGGCAAATATTCTGTTGAAAGTGAACAAAGGAATAAGCATCAACTACATAAAAAGAAGTATGGTCTCAGTTTCCTCTACATAAAAAAGTGTCCGACACAGAAATTTGAGTGCAAGATGTCAAGCAGTCTTATGGCAAAGGAAATAGTCCAGAAAGTTGTCGACTTTTTCAGATGAGGTGACATTTCCAGATGTGATCCCTCTCCAGCATCTGTGAGCAAGAAGACCCATGCTCCGAGAAGATATATGGAAAAAACATTAAAAGATTCATACAGGCAGTTTGTGAAGGAGATGGAGATAAAGATGTCATTTTCAAGATTTGCAAAATGTCTGCCCAAGGAGATAAAAAGAGTCAAACGTACCAAAATGAACACCTGCTGTTGTGAATGCTCTGCAAATATCACATTGAAGAGGGATGCCATCAACAACTTTCTGGCAGCAAAGGGACTCCATTGCCTCATGCTACTGTCAAAAGTTGCCATGAGTGATCTGACCTTGTGTGACAAGGAAATAAATATTCAAGGTCGTAAGAGCTACATCGACAGAAAATGTTCCAACTGTGGAGTTAAAATAGTCCAATCTAAGCTACAGCCAGTAATAGAAATGCATACAGATGCTACAGTAAAGTTGTTTATTGTTTAATGACAATTTTGATTCTTTTTCTTTTCTTTGTTTGCTGGGGAATTTGGTGAAAAACCAGCTTTGATTGGTAGCCCTGCTTTCTAAGAATATCTAAGATTTCAGTACTCAGCATTAATAAGAATAAAAGGAGAGAAGAAGACTTCATGGATTCCTAGACATTCTTTTTGGCTATTAGAGTGTCAATCCCATGGGAGACTTATCTGTATTATGGTAACCCTGTTGCAGCATGGTAAAAATTTTTCCTTCATCCTCTTTACTAGTCTCGAAGAGGGAGTCAAAGGCCAGACATACAAAATCATTTGCAGTGACATTTGTCATGAGTCTGTGCTCTTTAAATAAGTCACAGAAAAGAGTGAAAAGCAACAAGCTATGTAAAATTCAACAAATAATTTATTTCCCTAGAATACAAAGTGAAAATGAAAAAATAACTTATTGGTATTGCAAATTAAATCCCAAAATAATCTTAGAATTACTGACACAAGTCCTAATAATTTAAAGTTCTGAATAAACTTTAGTAAAAATCCAAATTAAGGCCAATGCTGAAGGTATTGCTGTTTCTCTGATGACCTGTATAATGCTGATCTGCCAGCTAAAGATGTCAAAATGTTAGGAAAGTCAACCAGGTACTTACCTATCCAAATGATCAGTTACCCAGGTACCTGATCAAAGGGAAATTATATAACTGTGTACCTGAATTGCAATGTAAGTTCATCCATGCCACCCTCATCCCACCACCAGGTATAAGCATAATTATTACTAATATGAGTGGCAACAGAGTGCAGTCTGAGCATAAAAAGAGTAATCTATATATTACATGCCATAATTACAGAAAAACCATATGAAAAATGTACATTTATTTTTGCTACTTACCTGGATCTGCAGTGAGTTAAAATTCTTGTCACAAATTGGCTAAATCCATGTGGATTAGTACAAAAATAAAATATGTAAAAAAAATTTAAAAAATCAGTAAGTCATGTCAAGTAGAAAATAAACTTTATTTTGGGCAAGGTAAGGGCAAATATACAATGTTACATTACAATAGCATTTAATAAAACAAAAAATAAAAAAACCCCTAACTAACAATGCAGATCAAAATATGCATGAAACATTTCCACATTTTTACTAGACATGTTTGTACCCTTTTGTTATGTAGGTGGAAGATGTGTAGATTTTATTACATAGATAATATGTAATAGATTTTGTGTTATTGTCTCAGAGTCATTGTCAGAGGTGGGTAATATATGTACAAAATTTCTGTTTCACATTAAGCAGTACATAATGAAAACATCAAAACTGCTTTTTTTTGTTTGCTCTACTGATCATAGATCAGAAGAGCTTATGGGATAGACTTTCATCCATCTGTCTGTCTGTCTATTAGCACAAGTTTGTCATTACTGCTACTGCTAAACTTTTGTCATGAAACTTTACATGTATTTATCCCATGGTCTAGTTGGTCCTAAATGAAAATGATGTATTGTTGGTCCTGAATGAAAATGCTGCTGATCTGACATCCAATATGACCACCACAACATCCATCATGAAAATCCTATTGCTACTTCTCCTGAATGGAAAGTCATATTGATGTGGGGGTTTCACCAAATGACTCCTTTTAACAGAGCTTCTGCTAGGGTTGCACTACTACCGGTACCTTGTAGGTACAAGACCAGATTTTACTGGTACAAATGCTAATCAACCAATCTCATCAATGCATGGTTTATCACTTTCATAAAGTGGAGAAATTATGTTGTAAACAATACTTTAGAGTAAGAAAATGAAGTGAACGAGTTTCTGACCTTTTCAGGAGCTGTGTTCATAATGGACAGCATCACAAGTCAATACCATGAAACTTTAGTTCTTTCCACACAGCATCACTAAATTTATCCTATCTGTAACTCTGTAAATTATCCTGTCAGCATCATTGAATGTAGCTAAAATTAGCTAATGCATTTCACATGAAGTATTTAAAATGAATTAGGTACTTAGAGCTTCATTTAATCATGCTGTCCTGAAAATCTACGGAGTTACAGATTGGATAAAATTCGTGATGTTGTGTGGAACAAACTATACTGTAATCCTTACCAATATGATCACTGTCCTTCAGCAACTTAATCCACACACAATAACAGCTTTGGTTCAGAGTTCACTTATAAAGTAAATAGTGTTTCCATGCACGCATAAAATGTTTCAGTATGGCTAAATCATATCACTTAGTCATCTATAAATAGAAACTGGCAAAACCCAAACCATGCTCGTCTCCCAGCAAAGAAACACATCGCTATTAATTTGCTTCAAACAAGAGTAAATAAAAGCATCAAAGGTATACCTCCCCCCATAAACTCCATAGCAAAGAAATATTTTCATATTCAAGATTCTTCAATGCAAATGGAATGAACAAAAAAGTGCCTGCTTGGATTAAAATGTGAAATGGAAAGAGAAGTGCTTTAATTTATATTGTTTCCTCTTGAATCAAATATAACACCCTTGCCACCGATCAATGAGATTAGCCAGCTCTCCTTCTGGTCCTGAGTTGTTGCCAAGAATCACTGATCAAAGTCTGCAGGGATATGGGACTATATGTACAAATGTATGAAGAGAATAAGTCGGCTTCTTACAGACTTTGATGTTGAGACAGCTTTCAAGACTTAAAGCACTTTTTACAGTTTGTTACATGAATATTGATAGCCTCATCTTTTTCAAGTACAGAGGCAAATTTTATCAGTAAACAGCATTTACCAATGTAAAGGAACCTCTATAATAAATATTTGGCCCTAAATGAAAATGTGCTGATGTGAGGTCCATTATGGCTGCCGCAGTGGCCATCTGAAAATCTTGATATTACTTTTCCACCAGAATGGAAAGTCATATTGACATATTGTTTTCACCAGAACACTTCATATGATGTGTAGTAAAAGAAAATGGTGCTGATCTGATGTCTGATATGACCACAACAATGGTCAGCTTGTTTTCTCTAGTCCTGAATTAATGGTCTTATTAATGTGAGATTTTCACTAAAGGACTTTCCGTAATGTTTTTGTTTTCATTGCTTCTTAAATAGAAAGTTATTTTATATTTTGGGGTTTTCTTATAGTGTCCTACTGCGTCCTTGATGAAAATGACTAACCCTCAACATGGCCATTGTCGTGGCTATCTTGAAAATGTTATTATTTCTACTCCTTTCAAATGGATGGCCTTATCAACATAACCATTAGACTTAAGATGACACCTAGTTTATCCTAAATGAGAATGGTACCACTCACAGATCCAATATTGCTGCTACAATGACTTCTTAGAAAAACCTTTTGTCACTTCTCCCCCAGAATGAATGCTCATTATGAAATGTAGTTTTCACAAAGACTTCTATTGATGTCAGCTTTGACCTAAATGAAAAGGTTGAAAAAGCTGACATTCATTATGAACCACTGCAGCTAATTTGAAATTCTTTTTATCACAGAATAATATCAGAGAAGTTAAAGCCCCAATGCAACTGTTACATGCAAAAAGTCGTATGTGCCAGATCATCTGAATAATGCTGGATCTTGAAAGATTTTGGTCCTAAACATCAATGGGTGCCATTTAAACTAGATAATAACAATGTTTCATCACATTATGATCCATGTAATTTCTCCCTTGAACTGAGAAACCCAGCCATTTGTTACTTGTATGAATTTATCCAATGTGGATAGGCAACATTTGTGGGTCAACCGATTTCAGACAAAAGCTGGATCACAAGATTTGTTGATGTCACCATTGTAAACATAAGCCAACACCACGCCATCTTGGATATGGTAGGTGATCCTTATATGATATGTTATTCTCAATTTGCATTTGATATACAGTACTCAGCCTAGCATTTATGAGTATTTTTCCTTTAAAGGCAAAACTGACATACATTATTTTTTCAAGTCCTTGCCTTATGCTTACCAAAAGCTGGGTTTTTCTTCAGTGCAAGTTCGCCCTTGAAATTATTACAGTGCTACAGCTGATCACCAGTATTCACCCAAGTCGTACCTTTATCTAATGGACTCTCTTTCTTCTCAGAGCCACTTTAAAAAAGTTGGCCTGCCTCTCCATTCCCTCTCAAATCAGTTTGTCGGATACATGTGAATGTTGTCATTAGATTAGTCATTAGATTAATCACTAACAGAATTGTAGTTTTTGCACAAATCTCCATTTGTACCCTACTACTGATGTCAGTAATGAAAATATTTAATATAAAAGATGCACAGAACTTAGTCTTTTCATTCATTAATTTATAATTTCTAACCTGACTGTGACCAGGGTGGCTCTAACACAGTCATTGTCTGTGGGTTTCTTGCTTAACAGACTGTCCTTACTAACATGATACCATATTACATACACTATGGGTGAGTCTATTTTCCTCAGAAATGTAGTTCATCCTATTTAGTAACTGCCAGATAATTCTGTAAATTACCATAATTTTGAGAGTTATAGCCCTTTGCATACATGTATCCAGGTGAAAGGCAAATTTTAATTATCATTCTTTTCTTTTGCTTGATTCGACATTGTAAATATCAGAAGCAGAAGATGTTGTATTTACCTTTTATGTACATACATTTGTAGTTGTGCATCCACCCCAGTGCTGAAAATTGACTTGTCCAGGAAGTGGAAATGACCAGTGAGGAATGTTGTCTTTTACAGTGACAACTTTTGTTTGTTATGAAACGCACAGATGATGACTGTGTTAGGCACCCACCCTCCCCTTCCGGTCATAATCACATTTGAAATTTTAAGTCAGTGAATGAACTGACAAAGTTCTGTGCATTTTCTTATCTCATTCAGACTTTAGTCAAATGCTTGTTATCACTACTTTTGGAGCACTCCCAAAATAGAATGGAATTACAAGTGACCTTGAGGACTTAATTAAGGGGTGGCACCTTTTTTTGAAACTGAATATTTGAATGTCATTTGAACCTAACATCTTGTATATCAAAGAATGGGTAATGTCAGGTAAGTTATTTTTTTCTTTTCAAATCATTTCCTTCCTTCAAAACTTTAGCAGCGTGGGAGGTGAACAGACCATTTTTTTGAGCAGTCCATTTTTGAAAATAAAGCTTCCTACAAAAATGAACAGACAAGCATCAATAATGTTAACCAGCAGGGAAGGTGAACAGACCATTTTTTTCGAGGGTTTATTTTTAAAAATAAAGCTTCCTACGAAAATGAAAATACAAGCATCAATAACCCTAAACCGAGACCTCTAACCAGGTTGCACTAAACCGAGGCCTGTACAGGGTTATTTACCAACCTAGGACATTCACTGTTGGTCAGAGACATGGTTAGGTGGCATAATTAAATCATTATTATATCAATAATAACGCTCAAAATGGAATCTCATACAGCTAAACTAGCTCAACAGTGACTAGAGGCAATTAAGAAATATTTCCCTGTCCGTGATTCTGTCAAGCAACAACTACAAGCATGTCAGGAGTCTCAGGTGGAATTTACAGAAGGTGCAGAACAGTTATTTAAACCAATTGTCGAACCAACAAAGAAAATTGTTACAGCAACTGAGGCAGCTCAAAAAGCTCTTGAGACATTGCCTGTTGATATTGTTGGCCATCTTTGAGCAACTAGACCACCACCCCGGCAACCTCTTCAACCACACCCTGAAGTTCAACCACAACCTGGAATTCATCCGCTGTCTCTGCCAAAAGTTAGAACTAACATTACAGATAAAATTACACCTGAAGTTATTGCCGCTATCAATAACCCAGACCAATTACTTGATATTGCCGCATTTGGATATAATAATAGAGATAGGAAAGTAAAACCCGAATATGTTAAAACTCTGAAATCTGCCGATTGGGTTAAGGATGTATATCACATCACTACTAATACTCTGAAGATCTGGTAAGAGGGAGATGTTAATCAGTTTAACATTTTTAACCAGGCAGTAGATGAGTAGAACAAGTAAAATAAGAAAGGAAATGAAAAGAAGAAATGAAGTTGCAACTTAAAGAAACTAAACAAAAAAGGAAATCACTCTCAACAACAAGTAAGAAGAAAGCAGACAAAACAGCAAGTAAGAAGAAAGAAAAATGGTATACAGATCCTGGCCTCGGTGCCACTGAAAGTGATATTGCTGCTCAAGGAAGTGGTATTTTATTACTCCATGTCCCAATAACATCCTTGCTGATGTTGATAGATTAGAAATTCTGATTGGTGGAAGATGAGCCAGTAATAATTCCCCAGAAATCATTAATAAAGCAGCTGCTATTTGTCAGAGACTAGTTACAGGTGGTATCACAGACGTTAATGTTTATTGGTCCCTCATTGATGAAATCGTTGATAATTACCACAGTGATTGAGGGTAAGCAATTAGATCAGTGACAAATAAATAAGATGATCATACTTAATGCTCATTGCGGATCTGTAATGGTCAGGGTGATTACCACCATATAAGGTGATATATGGTGATGGACTCAGTGATGTTGTTCAGGGTCTGTTTGGAAGGATAGCCCCAAAAGCAATACCAATTGCAAAGCAACTGGGAATGAAAGCTATTGATATTTTTTTCGTGATAAAGGTATTGGTGATGTTGCTAGTAAAGCATTCTCAGCAATCAGGGATAGACTAACACGATTAATACGCAGAACACCAGTGGTCTGACCTCAGTCAGTAAAATTACCCAGCACTGAAGTTAGGCCAGTAGGTGTTAGTAAAATAATAAATCAAAGTACAAATAAAAAACTAGCAGTTTCCTGGCGGACCCCTTTTAGAAAAAGAAAAAATATAACTGCTTGTCTGATAGCAGGAAGTGGTCCTTGTGTTAGACGATAACAAATATAAATAATGTTTAAACGTGTATCTGATCCAGCATCTGACATGGATGAGGCAGTTCTCAAGGATGATTCAGTGTGCGATTATCAATATTATTCTGATGACACAGGTGTACCTAATGCACGAGGAAGAATCGAGTTGCAAGTTCAGGATACAAGTAGATATTTCCTGCCTGCTGAGGCATTCATTCAGATCGAAGGTAGACTTTTGAAAGCAGATGATACAGTGTACAGAATTGGTGATCAAGTTGGTTTTGTTAATAATGGTATCATGGTGTTATTTAACAGTGCCACATATAGCATCGACAGAAGAAATATTGATTCATGCCTGGAAAACGTCGACGTTGCCACAGCGATACTTGGCCTTGCAAGATAGAGCTATGATTACTCGAGATCAGCTGGTCCATCAATGATATTTGCAAAGGATACCACTGATCAGCCTGAAAGCAGCAACGTAAGACTGGATGCAGCTGGAACTGTAGTTGCATCAATGAATGAAAATTTCAACTTGGGATTCACATCACATTGATCAATGTTAAATGGCAATGAAAATTTTTCATGTTTGATTCCACTATCACATATATTTGGATTCTGCAGACATGTTAAAAAAGTTATATTTGGCACTAAACACACTGTGGTACTTGTTAGAAAAGCCACCGACAGTGATGCAATATGGCACGCTGTTGCTGATGATGCAGATAAAGTAATACTAACAAAACTTTCTTTGTGAATGGCAACAGTGATTCCATCGCTGAATGATGAACAATGGTTGCCCTCTTTCATGGATTCAGGTGGTAAATCAACGCTGTCATGGTTGACGATGACCACAGACAGTATTCAGAGTAATGTTGCTGGGTTATTCATGTGGCAGATTGCATCACAGCAGGGGGTGTCAGCACCATGACATACATTTATTGCATTTCAGGAAAATGCCAGAGCAGATTCGCAGGAACAAAATCCAGTGGTGTTTGACATGCTTGGGGTTAGTTTCTTTGAGGATAAATGGACATCAAGAACCTTCAGAAGAAGTATTGCTGAATTTTGATAATAATCATGTTGCATGTGCTTATGATCTGTTGATGACATTCATGGGGCATGATCAGAATGTGGATTCTGGTTTGCAGATATCTCAGCGGGATTCCACAACATTATATTCAATCTATTATTTCTCACTGGTACATTTGGATTTGTTTAGACAGTCAGTCGTTGAAATACACTTGCAAGCTCGTGTAACACAACTGCCCGCTGGTGGTTATAGAGCAATTGCTGTTATACTCTCAGACAAAACAATGTTGCTTGAAGGTGTTGGTGGACAAATGAGAGTCATTGATGCCCCATTGGAAAGCATGTAATCGATTGTATGATTAGTAATTAAATCATCCATGATAATATAATGTCATATCACGTTAATGTTACTCTGACTCCTGGTCAGATTAAAAAGCTGCAATCAGCATTAAAAAGAATTCTGGAATAAAAATATTATTGAAATCAGCACAGACTGCAAGCGATCCCAAGGGTCCAAATAAACTATCACTGACAGAACGTCAACTCAGGCACTTCAGTGATGCCAAACGATCAGTGACTGGTGTTAGATTTGATCTTTCTGTGGGTGCCATTAAAGACATTGCCAAGATGGGTGGTATATTTCCACTTCTTGTAGCTATACCTGCATTGATAGCTGCTGCAGCCCCAGCTGTTGCAAAAGCAGCTACACTAGGTGCTGCTGGGATGGCATTAAAGAAAGGAACAGGCCACTGATTAAAGAATTCCCGCCAAAAAGGGTCTTCCAAAAATGGAAGGGTCTAAGACTGCCAGGAAACCCCCATTCATGGTACGGTCAAGGTCTGACACTGCCCAGGACACTTCATTAAATATGTTTTCCATTGACATGGTGCTGCTAAGAAATTAAACATAAAAAACTTCAAGGTGTTTTTATGTGTGAGCAGTTACTAAAACAACCAAACAATGTTAAAACCAGTATAATTAATCTTGATGGAAGTTCTGGTCCAGATACTCGTTGGGTTGCATATGCGGTTGATCCATATGGAGTTGTTTTATTTTGATTTGTATGAGTTGTCACCACCAAAAGAATTTTTAAAAAAATTTTTGATGGACTTCAAAGTACTCTGATCTGGTATTCAACATTACCAACACAGACAATAACAGATCCGCCATTATGTGGCTGTGAAGTACTCGCTGTATCAAGGTCCCTAACACCACCTAATAAAGTCATGCACGAGTATATCGCATTGTCCAACAGTTTAAACAGGTCTTAGTGAATATACAGTGGAAGATATTTACAGAAGATCTGCTAAAGGCAAACCCCAAGGTGACTTCTCCAAATATGCAACCCTTGACAAGGTCAAGGATGAGTTCTCTAATCTTTTGTGTCTCGCAGATGTGAACCAAAATGAAGTTGCTGTTTTTCAGGATAAGCAAGGACGGTTAAAGATGAGCAATATCCCATTGACAGGTATTATTTTGTGGGTTCCAGGTGCAACCAAAGGTAACTTAGTGGTGTTTGCTAAAAACAGTAAAATTAAAAACTTGGAGGAATCAATTTTAACCCTCATGGGAGAGATTATTGGATGCATCAGAAAAATTGGAGATATTATGTATGGTGGTCTCAACATGAGCACAAATACAGTTATTAATGTGAGTGAACCAAAATCTGACGATGATGTGGCAACAAAAAAAATACGTCAATAGCAATGGCGCCACGATCAGAACTGTGATTTGTGATTTGGATTTTTTAACGTAGCTTTAAGAATTTTTCAGTCATATCGCTACGATGTCTGCAGTGTGGCAGTTTATAGTGATGTTTAGCACTGGGGCATAATGCCGCAGACATGAAGCATGATGTCCCACCCAGTCACATTATGTTAACACCATGCCGACCAGTCCTAACACTAACCTCTTAATGGTGAGTGCTAAGCGAGGCAGCTGTTAATACCATTTTTTTTATAAGTCTTTGGTATGACTCCGCCTAAGATCCAGCTCATGACCTCCCGCATCCAAGGCGGAGACTCAGTAAATGAGTTGCTGAAACTGGCTATGCAATGACAGGTTCTCTCAATATGGCTAATAATAAAATTACTGGTCTTAGAGAACCAGATCAAACAATGACACTGCAGTGAAGAAATACGTTGACAATAGCAACATCCTGATGATGACCTCATTAATGACAATCAATGATGGAATGGCATTATTTAGATCTGAATATGCTAATCATGTAACCGCGTTTGCAAAGTTTCGTAGAAACACAAATAGAACCATTAATGAATTGTTTGGAAGTCTGGTAGTCATCGACATTAAGTTCTCTGAAATCAAAAAGGTTACCGATGATGTAGTATATACAGCAGCGCCTGGATCAGCATTAAGGACACCACTCACTAAATCCATTAAATATACCACTGAGGTTACCGGCATGTACAGGTTCTCAGTACTCTGCATTGCAACATTTACAATATCTACCACAATTTCACAGTGTTAACCGCCATAGTTGCTAGAATAGTAATGGTCATCTTAATATCATCGCAAAAAAAAACTACATGTCTGGCTAATAAATTACACGAATATATAATGTTGATATCAGCAGTAACACGTGTGCACGCCAAATTATCACTGTTGATACCATCAGGTCTCAACGATGGAGTGATATAAGATCAGGAATTCGAAGAAATTATTAAGATTTACTATGAAACAACTGGAAATCCAAATCCCGTTGTCTCCAACAAGGACATTGTCAAGGTAGAATCTCCCCCCCCCCCAAACAAGACAGGGATTTAGATCCCTGATTTAAATAATAATGTCGCAAAGTCAAACACTGCGATTGCTAGAACAAATTGCTGCTAATACAACACCACCAACAACCAGCGAGCTCAACCAAGCCTAATTTTGACGTCTTTCCAACGGCAATTCCAGCCAAAGAAATAGCACTAGCACAATTGCAAGTGTATCATAGCTGGCCAAATATTAGATCTAAGTCATTCGGTGGGTTGCAAGCAGATAATTCACTAGTAATTGCATATAAAAATAATCCTGATGGAACCCTCAATTGGAAAGTTGTGGGCATACCTATGGGCAGTTATCAAATTGAACAGATCAACATCGAGTTCCAGCGCAGAATCAAATCTATCACAGGAAAAGAATCTTAGATTGCTGTCACGGTTCATGAACCAGTGTTATCTGCCACGTTAGAAATATCAGCTCCTGACTACAGTGGCGATATATATCAGTTGTCGATCCGAACAGTATTGGGCTGGCCAGAAGTAAAACCACCAGCACCTGCAGCACCACCGTGTCCACAATGATCTGATTATACCTCAGACAAGCAAATCTCCATGGAGATTTATGGAAAAACCCAGCATTAATTTTGACCTGGAGGGCAAGCCAGTGTATATTTTACTGCTACTGACGGTACAAGACTTACTAAATTAGGAAGAACTATATATAAATATGATCATAAAAATAATCTGTATATCGACAAATACTATATTAACTTATTTCCTAATGCTGTTAAACCTGAACACCAGCAAGTTAAAAGCAAACTGCGTCAGTTGTTTCAAAGTTACATACAAGAATATCACAACGACGATCTAAAACATCAAATCATTGAAACAATACAGCATCTAAACCAGGTTGCATCTGACCACAAGTATGCCAATTGGATTATTTTTGAAACAGCAATTGTTACTGATAGTAGCTTTGCTGAGATTTCACATCCTTATTTGTCATCAATTAAACTGCTGTTTCTCAGACACTATGCGATTACAGAAACAGAATTAACAACATTCACATTACCAGGATTCAACACTGATGAGTTGACAAAAACCGTCAGTGATATCATTGATGAATATTTTCCAGCAATACTAGAATCGTGGGGAAAAATATGCCCGTCTCTGAGTATTCTCAAACATAACAATGATCCAGATGGTGGTGGTCATCATGTATCACCAGGTGTTGTCACGATCACTTCAATGATCGCAGTTAATAGGGTGTGTGATGCTATCGAAAAATCTTGAAAAATCCAGTCAGGCACAGCAGGTATATATTCTATACACATTTACTCCTCAGACTCCACCTGGATTTTTGATTGTGTTAGAACCTGTTAATCCGGTTTATCTGAGATGTCATAATCCGCTGTTGTCACAGATGCATTTCAGACATACTGACCAGCGTGGACACCTTCTTGATTTGCGAGATGAATCCCTCACGATAAGTTCGTATGTGAGATCATAAGATCTTTGCATTCGTAAGATTGTAGATCTTCAACATCGAGATCCTGATAAAGTCAAGGAGTAAAAAAAAATCATTGTTTTTCAGTCTGATTTTATAAAATTTGAGGGTAAAACCTCAACTCCTTTCTCTAAATGGTTCATGTAAAAAGAAAAATAATTCCCAGGAAAAATCAGACAAATTTTATAAAATTAGACGGAAGAAAGTTAAAAAAATCAATTAAAAATGTGCAGAAACCTATTGAATTTTAGTAATTTTTCCAGGAAATATTTTTTTCTTTAAATGAACCAGTTAGAGAAGGGGGTTGAGGTTTTACCCTCAAATTTTATCAAATCAGACTGAAAACAATGATTTTTTGATCAATTTTGACCAAAAAAATCGACCAGAATCATTGAAATTTGAAGAAATTCAGAGGATTTTGTAAAATAATAAAATTTCTTATAATAAATAAATCTGTTTCTGTGTTGGCGGTTATGTCAAACATGAAAAAATTATTTATTTGTGTGGTATTACATAATGTACCAACACACAAGAGTTTTTGTATACAGCAAGGCAGAACTCGAAAGTGTTATCAAAACAATCTTGACACTTCCCCACACAGAAAAGTTTAGTGTTAATATACTTATTGATGTTTATGGTGATGAAATTTTTTGTTAACGCAGGAACAGTTAAATGAGTTGCAATGAGAACATGTTTTTACAGCTGTGTGCGATAGGGATCAAATTCTGAATTATGCACATTCTTGTCTTAAACGGTCCAAGTTATATAAGAAAAACTTTATGAGTTGTCTGAAAATTAAAACTACCCAATTTTCCAAAAAAATAAAATATTATAAATGCCCCCGACAAAGTCAAAACGCACGCTATTAATATTCGGTGTCACAACTGTCACTTTGTTTAAATGTTACAACTTTCACATTCACAATTCGATTGTTTGCAATTGTACATAACTTTTTTCAACTGTCTTATGTGCACACTCGCAGTCTTTTTTGTTTCGTATTTGTGTGACAACTCTGATCTAACTTTCTCGGTCACGTGTGCAAGTGGAATGAATTGCTCAACTTGTGTCATCAACACAAGCTAGTGATTGTGTCATTGCCTGCTGGAGTAATTTAATAAACCTGTATTTGGCTGTTAGTTATATCTTCCTTCAGATTATCATTCTTTCAGGGCTTCAAAATCACAAATGATTTTTTCAGGATCAAGTTATCAGAAAGTTGTACATGGGTTTGTAATTTTTGAACTGCAGAGATAATCGCATTAATATTTTCGTGATTCATTATATAATAAATATCAGTTTAAAAAAAATAAATATTTGCATTCCTAATTTTTGAGGAATGCATAGACAGCACAATACACATACATGTACTTATTTACAGTATTATATATGCATACTTAATTCTAACAGATAGCACAATACATAATCTTAACTTGTATGGACTGCACAACACATGATCTTAACTCTAGTAGCATATTTACAACATTAAGCTGTTTACAGCATTATATACATAATCAAGCTATTTACAGCATTATATACATAATCAAGCTATTTACAGCATTATATACACAAATTCAAGCTATTTACAGCATTATATACACAAATTCAAACTTACACCACCACCAGGGCCCTTCTCTACGATCAACAGATTCATGCTGATAACTGAAAATATTTTGCACATCTCCCCGCAAAAAAATCAACCCCATGGGAGTGCAAAATTAATACCCACCATACCATAGTGGGGAGGTGTACATGAATTTTCAGTTATTATATTTTTCTGTTGAATTTCGAGCTTTGGGTGGAGTCCCAATTATTAAATTATGATTTATGGCAACTGTCAACAGATTTGTCAGTCATGGGATTCTTCGAACACCGGACATTGAGTATGGAATTGCACAACACTAAACCACTCGCCCATGGATCCTTCTTACGATTATATGTTTCAGAAATTATTATGAAGTCACCAATACCTGGAAATCCAAAAATAGCTCACCTGGATTACAT
>JAECUM010018191.1:0-42744 GCA_016617855.1 Megalonaias nervosa
CTGTCTTGCATAACCCGAAAGTCTTTCTTACGGTTTTAGGGATGAAACTGCGCTTTTTCATGAGACTTCATAGTCGAGTAAACATAACTGAGAGGCCCCTCCCCACCCAAAAAAACCCCAAATTAAAATCTAACATCGCATATGCTTAGCAATTTTATTTTGTTTTTGTTTTGTTAGTCCCGTATTTGATATAATAGGCGTAATTTGATGTTGATTTGAGTTAAGTAGTTGGGCAAGAGCAGGCACATTTTTAATAGTGTGTGTGTGTGTGTGTGTGTGTGTGTGTGTGTCGATTTTTAACGTAGCTTTAAAAAAATTTCAGTCATGTCACTACGATGTGTGCAGTGTGGCAGTTTATAGTGATGTATAGCACTGGGGCATCATGCCGCAGACATGTAGCATTATGTCCCACCGAGTCACATTATCCTGACACCAGGCCGACCAGTCCGAACACTAACCTCTTAATGCTGGTCGCCAAGCGGGCAGCTGCAAGTACCATTTTTATAAGTCTTTAGTATGACTCGGCCGAGGTTCGAACCAGTGACCTCCCGCATCCAAGGCGGACACTGTAACCACTAGTCCACCGGAGCGGTCTAATATTAAATGAAGCAGTACGTACAAAATAATGTATGATGATTACATCCACAGAACGAATGTTAGCTACAACATTAAACTTGTTGAATTCTTTATAAGGTAAATATTCATTTCATGAAAAATCGAATTTATTATACATTTCTGTATAATAAAAATCAAATGCCAATTTAAAAAAGATAGTCTGTTATAACACCTACATGTGTTAACGTTATGAATAATGATGTACTATCTGATCTAATATTTCAGTTTGGTAAATTTATAAGTGTGGATAATGTTGTATTGCATTTAGTTCCCTGACTTATTACATTGAGTTTTGATAATTATTGGTTACATTTATTTTTCCAACTTAAAGTTCGAAAATTCTCGGGAAATGCCTTAAACAACTACTTTCGTCATAAAATGAAAAAAATAGAGCGTTTTCAGGATCGTATTTGTTATAAAAATCGAGGGACCTAAAGTTACAATTATCGATTATACCAAAGGTTTAGAAATCATAAATGTATGCGCTTATGATATAGAATTGCTGTTGATATCTTAAACATCGGCTCTGATGGTTGGTACCTAACCGGTTGACAGAGATCTATTTGTTATATGTATGCAATGACAGTTACACAATGCGCCATCATCTCGTGCACTGACACGTTTCATTTCGAAAGTATGAAATTGTAGTCTTCGATTATGAAATGAAGGCAAAGAAAATCTATCAGATGAATGTTTTTGCATATAACACGAATTAAACGTCCACATTGAGAAGTTTACGACCGGTAGATAGAAATTATAACTGATTACGATTTGAAAATATCAAAAGGCAGTAGGATCAGAATGAAGAGACAGGTTTGTAAATTTATGGCCTCCTTTTCAGTCAGGGCCAAAATTTAGGTATTTGTACTAACTCTGTAAATTCTTTGCTTCTTTTTCAATCAAGGCAAACAATTTGGTATTTATAATAACCCTATATCTCCTGATTATCATCAAAAGCCAACTACTATTGCTATCAACATCCCTCAAAGAAAATTTCGTGGACCATGATCTTTCCAAAACTTTGATGCTACAATACACCAGAGTTCGTCCTCCACAGTCCAATAGTTTATCTTAGATTCAGTTAATTTTAATCTTTATATAAACCCAAATTTTTAATAGGTAATATTGTTTTAAATTAATAACGAAACGCTGTCTATTATATTTCAAGGAATAAATTTCGTATGCATATATATCACCATTTACGAGACGAGCAAGCTGGCTTCCGGCACAACAGATCGTGTACGGACCAAATAGCTACTCTTCGCACCATAGTCGAGCAATCTTTGGATGGAATTCTTCGCTCTATATCAACTTTGTCGAGTATGAGAAGGCATTCGACAGCGTGGACCTAGAGACACTCTGGAAACTTCTTCGCCACTACGGCATCCCAACCAAGATGGTCAACATGATCAAAAACACTTACAACGGAATGTCCTGCAGAGTCATCCATGCAATACAGCACTCAGACAGCTTCCTAGTGCGGACTGGCGTGAGGCAAGGTTGCTTGTTGTCGCAGTTTCTCTTCCTTCTCGTCATCGACTGGATTATGAAGACGTCCACCAATGGGCGGAGAAATGGGATCCAGTGGACACTGTGGAGTCAACTTGAGGACCTGGACTTTGCCGATAACCTGGCGCTCTTGTCCCACAGTCAGCAGCAAATGCAGGACAAGACCGACTTATTGGCAGTCACATCATCACAGATTGGCCTCAACATCCACAAAGACAAGACCAAGATCCTCAAGATCAATTATGTCAGTAATAATCCAGTCACATTGTATGGAAGTCCCCTGGAAGATGTGGAGTCCTTCACGTACCTGGGCAGCATTATCAACCAGCACGGTGGCACAGACGCATACGTCAAGGCAAGGACCGGAAAGGCGAGAGCAGCTTTCGTACAGCTCTAGAGCATCTGGAGCTCCAGAGAAATTTCCTTGACTACCAAGACCAGACTGTTCAACTCCAATGTGAAGTCAGTCCTACTGTATGGACCAGAGACCTGGAGAACCACCAGTTCGACCGTAAAGTGAGTTCAGACCTTCATCAACAATTGCGTAAGAAGAATTCTCCAGATCCGCTGGCCAGACACCATCAGCAACGCCAACCTGTGGCAGAGAACCTCTCGGCTTCCGGTAGAGGACGAGATCATGAAGAGAAGGTGGGGTTGGATAGGACACACCCTACGTAAGCCGCCAACCAACATTACCAGACAGGCATTGAGGTGGAACCCACAAGGCAAGCGGAGAAGGGGTCGACCAAGAAACATCTGGCGACGTGACCTTGCGGCGGACATCACTAAGCAGGGTCACATATGGAGTCAGTTCGAGGGGATGGCACAGGACAGAAGTCTCTGGCGATCTTTTGTGGGCGGCCTATACCCCGGAAGGAGTGTGTGTGTGTGTGTGTGTGTGTGTGTGTGTGTGTGTGTGTGTGTGTGTGTGTGTGTGTGTGTGTGTGATTTAGATATTTAATGTAGCTTTAACAATTTTTCAGTCATATCGCTACGATGTCTGCAGTGTGGCAGTTTATAGTGATGTCTAGCGCTGGGGCATCATGCCGCAGACATGTAGCATGATGTCCCACCCAGTCACATATCCTGACACCAGGCCGACCAGTCCGAACACTAACCTCTTAATGCTGAGCGCCAAGCGAGGCAGCTGTTAGTACCATTTTTGTAAGTCTTTGGTATGACTCGGCCGGGGATCGAACCCACGACCTCCCGCATCCGAGGCTGACGCTCTAACCACTAGTCCACCGGAGCGGTTCCCGGAAGGGGTGACGGGCATAATTAACTAACTAACTAATATATCACCATTAGCAAGTAGGTATAGGTCATTAGCAGGTTTGTAGTTTACCACATTTTGGGACATAGGTCATTAACATGTGTGGTCGTTTACTACATTGGGGTATAGGCCATTAGCAGGTGTGTCGTTTACCATATTGGGTATGGATCATTAACAGGTGTGTAGTTTACTACATTTTGGTACATAGGTCATTAACAGGTGCATCGTTTACCACATTTTGGAATATAACCCATTAACAGGTGTGTCGGTTACCACATTTTGGGGTATAGGTCATTAGCAGGTGTGTCATTCTCCACATTTTAGGACGTAGCTCAGTAACAGATGTGTCGTTTACCACATTGAGGTAAAGGTCATTAACAGGTGTGTCGTTTACCACATTTTGGCGTATAGGCCATTTGCAGGTTTGTCGTTTACCACATTTGGGGTATAGGCCATTAGCAGGAGTATCGTTTACCACATTTTGGAATATAACTCATTAACAGGTGTGTTGTTTAGCACATTTTGGAGAATAGGCCATTAGCAGGTCTGTCGTTTACCACATTGGGGTATGGGCCAATAGCAGGTGTGTTGTTTACCATATTTTGGAGTATAGACCATTGGCCGGTGTGTTGTTTAGCACAATTTGGAACATAGGTCATTAACTGGTGTGTCGTTTACCACATTGGGGTATAGGCCATTAGCAGGTGTGTCGTTTACCATATTTTGGGACATATGTCATTAACAGGTGTGTTGTTTACCACATTTTGGGACATATGTCATTAGCAGGTGTGTTGTTTACAACATCTTGGGACATAGGTCATTTAAACTTGTGTCATTTACTACATTGAGTATAGTATGGGCCATTAGCAGGTGTGTCGTTTACCACATTGGGGTATATGCTATTAGCAGGAGTGTCGTTTACCACATTTTGGGACATATGTTATTAACAGGTGTGTCGTTTACCACATTGAATATAGGCCATTAACAGGTGTGTCGCTTACCACAATGGGTATAGACCATTAGCAGGAGTGTTGTTTACCACATTAGGGTATAGGTCACTAACAGGTGTGTTTTTTACCACATTAGGATAGAGGCCAAGTTTACGTTCAATAGTTTACTATATCCATTACAGTTTTCCCTCCACTCAGTAGCTTTAAAGCAGTTTGATATTTAGGGATGCAAATTGGTTTACATACATCACTTGAAGGTGTGCAACATGCTATAATTGGGGTCCATTCATGAAGGTCATGGTCACGTCTCGATATTGTTATGTGTTCATTGCACGTTTCCTTCTGCGCCATAACTTTGAAGATGTGTAATGGTTAGCGATGACACTTCGAATACTTTTACACACTATCACCGGAATGTGTGTTGCGTTGCGTACCTCGTCGGCGGTGTTATCTTCCAGGTCAAGGTTATGGCTCAATAATTTCCCGTGTCTCTATTATTTTAAAACCCTTTGAGATTATGGAATGGTGACCTAACCATGACAGGCGGGGTGACAAAAATTTACTGAATCTGCTTGATAATATTAAAACCACTTATCAAAGTGATAAAATCACCTGCATCGATTCATATTACAGGGAATAAAATAGTTTCATACACTTACTATAGATCGTCTCTCTCATTAGCATTGGACGTAAATCGGAGTACAACAGAGTAATTGTATCCTTCAGAATCTGAGAATAAGACTTGAGACAATGGAAACCATGAGGGGAGCTCCTTTTGGTTATTTACGAATTTCGCAACCTAACGCCCTTCCTGTATTTGATAGCCTGAAGTACATTGGTCTTATTCAAATCTCTTAGGGTCTCATTTGTTTTGAGACTGTGTTTGTTTCCAGCAGGTCCTGACTTGTTCGAGGGCGGACCCAGAAGGTCGAGATATTCAATATAGCAGCAAGGCAAGAGGTGGCAATATGATAACGCTGATAAAGAAAACATTTTTTTTTTCGCTGAGATAATAATTCAGCTTTGATATATTCATACATTAAATAAGTATGGCTAGATTGTAAATAATGGTCCTTGTTAGGCAGTGAATCTGTCACCATCAGCTTGTTTACACTCGATCTGTCTTGGTTGTTATTGATAAGAGCTTCACTTTAATGTATGGATCTTGAATAACAGCCAGGAATTTTATTAATTTTATATCAACAACAATTCTGACAATAATTGATTTCAGGAATTGTTGAGGGGGGGGGGGTTGTGTATTTGAAATTAGAATTACATATCCTAATGAAGGGTCTGTGATTGCGATATCATGAGAACTTATATTCCTATCAAAAGAAAACCCAGTGTATTCTTTCCACCCTCCTCTTTTATTTTGTATTCTTCTTCCATCCCTTTCATTCTCCTGTCTCCTCCTTCTCCTTCTAAAACACATCGCGAAAACAGGATAGTGAAGGAAATCTAGATCTTGCGGGAAAGTGTGTTCAAAGAATGAGCTTGGTTTTAACTTTCCTTTTCTTTCCCCAGAGTCTGATGTGGTCAAAATTAAGGAAATAACCAGAATAGGTCACTGAAGCGATCAAAAATCTCCCCTGGAGTATACTATATAGATTTATTTTCCGGGGGAAAGGGGAGGCTCAACCAATTGAGGGACAATGTAATCTACACCACAAGAAGCAAAACCCACGGAAAATATGGGAAATGCGGGTTAGTTTTAAAATAGTTTTGATTTTGTTTAGATTTGATATATTTCGCTTTGCTTTGCCTAACAGAAAGCTCATAACTGGAGAGGTTTTCAAGTGGTGAGTTCACTTCAGTCTACAGCTTATACACATTTTTTTTTCTCTTTAAATGCCCTCTCTCTCTCTCTCTCTCTCTCTCTCTCTCTCTCTCTCTCTCTCATATTGTCTTCCTGGCTTATTTGGTAAGTATGGTCCCATATTACTAGACATGACATCTCTATGAAAGATGCCTGGGTAAAAAACAACAACAAAAAACCAACAAAAAAAAAAAAAAAACCCAGCTGAAGATTACCTGGAACTTTAATCTTCCAAGAAAATTATATTGGATTTATTTATTATGTGTAGTGCGCTTGCTCGCTTATGGCCGTTAATCAGGAAAATAAACAGAAGTCGTAGGTATGAAGTCTTCATGTGCGAATCTGCTTGTTATCCGTTTTGTACGGAATCTGAATCTAAAACGTACACTAGATAAATGCAATTTATTTATTGGGAGCAGTATTTGTGCTTGTACGGAGATATTAAAAGGGATTATCACCTAAGATATACTCCAAAATTTACCTTTGCTTTTCAACACTGGAGCAGGTGCAGTTAATATTTTAGATATCTGTTACACGATAATGCAGCTGATAAAGAATGGCAAATTTGTTGCATAATGTCAGCAAACAAATCTGAGAGTATCCTGTCCGCTAACAGATTAGGCGGAATGTTATCAACAGATTTGCCTCGCGACATCTCGCTGATTGAAACATCAGTGTAATGTCTCTGATTTATCTAATGGCTGTCTATGTCCTTGCGAGGTAGGTGCGATAATTGTGCAGATAACAAATTTTAACTTGGCTGACGTAAGGCCAAGAGAGCTTATAACATGTCCTTTCGCTCCACTGGCTTGACCGACTTGCACATGATTTTTTATGAGCATTTTGGCATAAGTGCAATTTTCTCATTGTCTGTTTTGGAAAAACATTAATTAAAAATGAAAGCATCATGTTCAAAGAGAATGTGTTTTATGATTTAGATTTTTAACGTAGATTTAACAATTTTGCAGTCATACCGCTACGATGTCTGCAGTGTGGAAGTTTATATTGATGTCTAGCACTGAGACTTTATGCCGCAGACATGTAGTATGATATCTCACCTAGTCACATTATCCTGAAACCAGGCCGACAAGTCCTAACACGAACCTCTTAATGCTGAACTCCAAGCGAGGCAGCTGCTAGTACCATTTTTATAAGTCTTTGGTACGACTCGGTCGAGGTTCGAACCGACGACCTCCCGCATCCGAGGCGGACGCTCTAACCACTAGGTCACCGGAGCGGTTCCTAAGAGAATAGTTATAACTTGAGGGTTTTTTCTCTGTCAATATATATTTCTCACAATAATAATAATAATATTAATAATAATAATAATAATAATAATAATAATAACTACGCAGGAACCGAATCCGTGCCGCGAATAAAAGCATGCATCCCAGGATCCATTATTGTAGGTATCGATTAATGATTCTGTGAATGATGCCAGTATAATCAGTCGCGTTCGAGAGTTACAATTCGAGCATGCCTTGCGTTTCTCAATAAAAAGATCTGGTGGGTGGGTGCATAGATCCAAAGAAAAAGATATGGCTCCGATATTGCTGTTTGTGTTAACTCCACATGCCTAGCTAATTCTCGTACATCTGGAGTCCTTTTTTTTTTTACAAACTTGTGCTACTTTTATCGAGGCTGAATTGGTTATGGCGCTGGAGCATGAGAGACGGGCAGTAGTTTCCATTACTCTTAGCATGGTTCGATTTCTTCTTGTGCCGAATTGAAACTCAAACCTTTATGATTATACTTGTGGCATTCGATATTAATTTATTTCATGTAATCACGTATAAGCATACATACAGACAATGTGAAATGTCACTGTTTACAATATTGGTGTCAGTGTAATTATAATATGAAGTATTAATTGCATTTCTGTGTGTGTGTGTGTGTGTGTGTGTGTGTGTGTGTGTGTGTATGTGTGTCTGTGTATGTGAATGTGTGTATGTTTTGGAGTTTTAACGTAGCTTTAACAATTTTTTAGTCATATCGCTACGATGTCAGCATTGTGGCAGTTTATATTGATGTCTAGCACTGGACATCATGTCGCAGACATGTAGCATGATGTCCCACCCAGTCACATTATTCCGACACCAGGCCGACCAGTCCTAAAATGCTGAACGCCTAGCGGGGCAACTGTTTGCACTATTTTTTTTAATAAGACTTTGGTATGACTCGGCCGGGGTTCGAACCCCGACCTCCCGTATCCGTGGCGGACGCTCTAACCACTAGGCCACCGGATCGGTGCCATTGCATTTCTAACTAGAAATTTAGTGGGATTGTGTGTATAGCTAGCACTATCAATTAACGGTACACCGCTGAAGGAGTCACGGTACTAATTCAGTTCCCATAGTAAACCTATGCAAACACCATGATATTAAAAATTCAATAACTTAAAATTTATGAGCGCCCATGATCAAACCTATATTTATCAGTATAGATGAAATCTGGATGTCAGCTTCTGTGTTGAGAAAAGGATATGAGCTGCGGCATTTTCTGGACCTGCGTGTGTTTGAAACATGTGCTTTCAATTCCGCACCAAAGAGTCAGGTGCTAATTTTAGTTATGAGTGTTCCAAATTCAAGACTGTTAAAGGACTGGAATTCCATCAATAAAACAATGTCTCTATTTTTTTCACTTACAACTAGGATAAGCTCTCAAAAGATTCTTTTTCCTAAAACATAACTTACATTATTAACCAATCCTGGCCACCCAAACCCATATATACTCTATTAAATATTCACCCATTTCCAGGCTGGTTCCCATTTTTCCATACCATTAGTACCGTGTGTCCTATATCCACCCTTGATTTTCTTGACAGCCCTAGGAATAGTAGTTTAATACATAAGTGAGCAATTTGCATAGTTCTGCTTGTCAAAGATTACATTAGTGAATATTAAATTATATTGCAAGTTCATTTTCACCTAAAGAGGAATGGTGCATTTCAGGCAACATTTAAATATATGAGCTTTATTTAAGAAAATCAGAAAAAATATTAAAATAAAGCTGTCTAATAAGAGTCATCTTTTTTAATATCACCATTTATCTCTCTTCAATTTAATACTGAAATATATGACCAGCCTTGTCATATTATGTAATTAAGGGGTTAAAGGTCAAGGTGACCATCTACATGTACATGTATTATTACAGAAAAAGAGATTTAAATGACAAAAATTACCTAAAATTCCTCCCAGAAGACATATAATTTAAAACTAAAGTAAGGTAGACATAAGTCCATTAAAATGCAAAATATGAAGTTTCAAAACATTCACTGAAAGAAATTAGTGGGGTGCAAAGTCATGAGAGGTCATCCCCATTAAGCATGGTGGAAGTGACCTAAGTGATCATATCTGATGCATTATGTTTCAAAACACAACTAGGAAATATCATATTGCTTGCTATAATTAATCCAAAGATGGTAAATTGTATACATTTTATATATGAATTGCTTAGATATGAACCAAAGTGCAAAACACTCCACCTAACATAGTCAAATCTACACCCTGTTCCCCCTCCCCCCTTCTTGGCAGCAGTTGATATATCTGAATATGTGTTTAATATCCCACCGAAAGTCACTCTGTGATTTACAAAAGGTATCACTTTTGCTTGTTATCCACAAATAAAACCATATGATTGCAATTATGGTAATGTTAATTACACCTGCATATGTGGAGCCACTGTATTGCTGTAGCTGTCTATAGGAGTCACGGTACTAATTCAGTTCCCATAGTAAACCTATACAAACACCATGATATTAAAAATTCAATAACTTAAAATTTATGAGTGCCCATGATCAAACCTAGATTTATCAGTATAGATGAAGCCTGGATGTCAGCTTCTGTGTAGAGAAAAGGATATGAGCCACGGCATTTTCTGGACCTGCGTGTGTTTGAAACATGTGCTTTCAATTCCGCACCAAAGAGTCAGGTGCTAATTTTAGTAATGAGTGTTCCAAATTCAAGACTGTTAAAGGACTGGAATTCCATCAATAAAACAATGTCTGTATTTTTTTTTCACTTACAACTAGGATAAGCTCTCAAAAGATTCTTTTTCCTAAAACATAACTTACATTATTAACCAATCCTGGCCACCCAAACCCATACATGCTCTATTAAATGTTTACCCATTTCCAGGCTGGTTCCCATTTTTCCATACAATTAGTACCGTGTGTCCTGAACCACCGCGGCTCCACGTGACGAATAACTCTAGCAAACGTCCAGATGTGGCAAGGTCTGTTTGATTAAAAAAAAGCCATTCGCACGCTGTCTTGAATCTTTAAAACTTTATTTTAATTCCTTCAAAGTCATGACAGGAATTCCGTTAAGGGACGGCCGGATGTAATATTTTCCAATTATTTGGTCTGAGACTACAAAATTAGCACCAACGAAGTGCCAGCAACGGTCGGACTTTGTGTTTGTACCTGGAGAACCAGAGGTCATACGGTTCTGATACGTGGCAACATCTGGTTTAATTCGTTCCACGCAAGATTTAAACTCCAAACTGAACATTTTTCTCACCTAAAGGGAGACGATCACACACCCTGGATTTCTTATCTCAAACCCCTTTCTCGCCAACCATTCGACGCATAGGTTTCATTGCCGAATCTGACTGGATGGAGAAGCTTGTTGCTGTAGATAACTTTGATTATTGTTTAAACTCAAGTCTGGAATCAATCTTATAAATAACACATAAATGCGTTAAGTAAATAATCAGATTGATTAAATATGAATCACGGGTATTTGAAAATCCAATGGTTGATGTTGCGTATTGAAATTAGAGATGCTGTTCCTCGAGATGCAAACGTTTAGTGACATTGTATCAGAAGACTCTCTTACTTAAACTGGCGTTCATTGTATAAAATATATCTATATGTGTTATCATCAATCATCATCACAAGTATCACAGAAAACACTCACAGGGCACTGATTATCTCTCTCTCTCTCTCTCTCTCTCTCTCTCTCTCTCTCTCTCTCTCTCTCTCATGACAAGTTATATTTAATGCTGTAAATGTTTGGGTTTTTTTAAAATAAAATTGACCTCATTTCTTTTTCTTCTCTAACTTAATAGATCGCGCTGTAATGGAGTTGGACACTAGTAGTAATAGGGGATACCGTAGCGACAATGGGAATTAGCATTACAGACCACCACCCCTGGGACCGTATAGCGACAAGAAAAAAAAGCACAGCCTGGGACCGTATAGCGACAATGGAAATTTGGTAGAGTGACTAGCACACCCTGGGACTGTATAGCGACAATGGAAATTTGGTAGAATGACTAGTATACCCTGGGACTGTATAGCGACAAGAGGAATGGAACAGGTGGCATGACGTCACACTGGTAACAATGTAGCAAAAAGAGGAGTACTGTGACGTCAGGCTACTTGAGAGAGGGCTATAGACAAACACGAATCAAGAGTATTCGTGTATAAAAAGAGTAAGGGTTTTATATATATATTCGTTTGGGTTGGAGACAAAATGAAAATTAAGATCTTTTCGAGGCATTGGAAGTGGCCCTGAAAAGGACCGTTGTTTGTTATGTTATGTTAACACCATTCCGTTAACATACAGGACATCGCATAGGTCTTCTTTTCTTCCTCAAATTTCTCAAAGCTTGTCTTAAACTGTGTCTCACTTCTGGTCCGTAGATGAGAGCCCGCTTAAGACAGCCTTGTCTTTCCACATAACATCTTCTTTTCCAAATAGTGGCACCGGTGATCCGGATGACAGTCCATTTTGTTTTCACATACATGGGTACGTCCGTACGGAACAGCATTGATGATACCAAAGTAGAGGATTCTACGTCGATCAACATCTTCTCTGTGACGAGAACAGGTGAAGGGAATGAAGTCTACCGTGTTTATTTATAGTGGAAGACCGGATCGAAACGGATTGAAATGGTTCACCAATCCCAACACGCGTTACAAAATTCAGTCACTTCGCGGAGTCTGTCTTCCAATCCGAAGAGAACTACCTGTGACGTCACATATAGTCACACTAGCGTCTGTGCGCAGTGAATCGATGCGGTATTGTTTTGTGAAACATGACGGAACCTAAGAAGACAATGAATTGGGGTGCACCGGCTGTGGAGACGAGAAGCGATGGTATAGCAGCAGCTACCAAAGTGAACACAGTGCTACTTCCCGAAGAGGTTGATTTCAACTGGGATTTAGTAGATTTTTTATTTTCTTCCCAAGAATTTGTTCCGGTACCAGTACCTTCGCCACTTTCTCCTTCTTTACCACGTGTCGACGATTTTAAACAAAGACAGAAAGAAGAATTGGAGAAATTTTTACAGCAGCAGAAAGAAGCAGAGCAAGTATTTCTTCTTGAACAGCAACAGCGAGAAGAAGAAGAGGCAAGAAGGAAACGACAGGAAGAAGAAGCAGTAGAAAAGAAACAAAGTCTAGAAGAGAAGGAGAACAGCGAAAGTCAAACGGTCACGGTACTCTTGGACATTTTGGCCGAGTTAAGAAGTCTGAAACAAATGTATCAGACTTCTTTATTACGACCCAAGAGAAAAAGACCTTCCCGAGCCAAACAACCTAACCCTGTGACTACACCACAGATACCACCCCTAGTGATTTCTACTAAATCAGTGACAGGAGCAAGTCCACAAGTAGGCCTTGGCCGTGGCAAAAGCTTAAGACAGTTAAAGCGAATTGATTCTCGTTCCTGAGTTTGTTCTAAGGAAAAAAACAAACACTCAACAGTCCTTTTCAGGGCTACCCAATACTCTCGAAAAGAGTGACTATTCATTTTGCCAAAAATCAATTAAAACTCAAAATCCCTTCTTTAACCCTATGATATACGTGTTGTGAGTGTATGAGTGTAGGTCCTTATTATTTCTAAATAATGAAAACCAAGAGACACTTACGTTTTTTCAGTTTGGTCTATTCTGTTACAAATTTTTTACAATTCAATATCACAACATAACACAACACTTTTAAAAACGTTCATAGATTTCTTCTGTGTCTTTTTTCTTTCACTCTCTCTGTTTTTTTCAATTTCTTCACTTTTACACTGTTTTCCTCTTCTTCGTCTTCTTCTTCCTCACATTTTTCTCGTCTTCTTTTCTTTTCTGTCTTCTCTTTCTGAACGTGTCGGGGTTTTTCTTTCGCCGAGGTCACCTCTGTTTCTTCTTCCTCCTTCTCCTGCTCCTCTTGTTGCTTAGGGCACTCTGAAGACCAATGTCCTTTCTCTTGACAATGATAACAGGTATCTTGACTTTTGTCTCTTCCGCCACTGGTCTTGCTTTTATAACGATCTGGACATTCTGTAGCCCAATGCCCTTTGTTCTGATAGATATAGCAAGTATTTTGACTTTTATCTCGAAAGGAGGGAGAGTAGTTCGTCGGCTTGTCTGAAGAAAACTTTCGTATGACACCTCGCAAAGCTCTAATCAAAAGTTCGATCTGTGTGGGTTCTTCCATTGTGCTGATCGGATTGAGAGTGAAATGAATACTGAGAGGGGAGTCACTAGCCCTTTATATATGCCCTGGTCTGACATAGATATATAGGGGTTCATGGTGTTTCACATGTAGTCATTTGACTTTTTGCCATCAAGATGAAACGATCGCATCATTTCGAAAAGAAAGAAGAAAGTAAGAGGCAGAAACTTGATTTATCGCCTCGCACAGTAGCTGAAGTCTTGGCACAAATTCATGCCAGCGATTTTGAAGATGAGATGAGTGAACCAGAATCGAAGCCTAAAGAGTCTACACCAAATCAAAGTCCATTACCATCAGTAAACCCTGAAAAGTACTACCATATTCGGGAGACGGACAAACGCTCTTCCAGAAAATTTAGAACCACGGCCTACACGTACGCAGTGAAGTTTAAAGATTTCAAGTCTGACGTACCCTTGGAAAAAGCAGAAGGGTTCATCACCGATGTGTGGGATTCTTTGTTAACCACACTAAAACGGCAATGTCAAGCCAAAGAAGACGATCGCTTGAGACTTTCTATTCATCACGACAATTTGAAGTCTCCCGTTTGGATCGAGTTTAGCAGTCCAACAGAATTGACACCTTCCAAAATCATGGACAAGATTCAACACGTACAACAATCCAATGACAAATTTCACATCACGGACAGAAAAGCGACACTGTACATGACCCACGTGTCTCTTCCCAAAGGGACAGGTAAAAAAAAGTTGATGTTGGTAGACAACTTGCGTAACCTCAAGCGTAGCCTCGTTCAAATTAACAATCCAAAAGACAAGATGTGTTTAGCCCGTGCCATCGTGGTGGGACAAACGTATGCCGACAAGAACGACACGGCAGAATGGAAAAGAGCCTGGAAAACTATTCAACGATCGGACCGAGCCAAACAACGAAGAGAAGCAGAACTCCTGTTACAGCAAGCGGGGTTAGCTAAAGACACGCCCTGTAGCATTCCTGAAATGCAAAAATTGCAAGACGTCTTGGCTCCACGTTACACCTTGAAAGTTCACCCTCAAGAAGTGCGTGGACCTCTGTTGTTTCGAGGTAAAGATTTTAAAGACGGAAAATTCATTCACGTCTATCATCACGACGAATATTTTGATGCCATTACCAGTATCACTGCATTCCTGGGATACGGTTATTACTGTGAGAAATATGACTATGGATATAACAATCGAGAGCAACACAAGCATTGCGGATCGAAATGCTCAGGATGTTTAGCTTCTGAACCCTGTCTGGACGAAGAACAAGAACGAGTGCATTGCTCTGCTTGTCAGCGCACATTTGTCAGTCCTGCCTGTTACCAACAACACCTAAAGACGCAAGGTTCACAGCAGAAATGTGCTTGTCAGCTCTTGAGATTGTGCCCTACTTGTGGGCAAGGCATACGTACCAATAGTGGCAAGTTACACATTTGTCGAGGAAAGAAACGATGTCACATTTGTCACCAAATGGTGGACTTGGAACACCAATGCTACATTCAAAAATACCATTCTAAACATGAAGAAGAAGAAGATAATGACCAGAAGAAGAAAGGGAATTTCATCTTTTTCGATTTCGAATGCATGCAAGAGACTGGCATTCACATTCCTAATTTCTGCGTGGCTCACCGAGCGTGCGAGAAGTGCATCCAAGAGTCTATCTTGACTCATTGCCCTCACTGCAGAAAAATTCCTGGAGGACCTGAAAAAATATTTCGAGGACCGAACACACTAGCCGATTTTGCCCATTGGATCTTAGACCCTATCGACGAAACGTGGAGCCAAGAAGATATCGAACGTTACGGAGAGTGTCATCGCCATGCCACGCTGATGGCTCACAATTTCTCGGGATACGATGGACAATTTCTGTTGAGATACTATACGGAACAAAGTACCGAATGTCCGAAAGTAACTTTGAACGGAGCCAAAATCATTTCCAAGCAAGTGGGTCAAGTACAGTTTAAAGATTCAATGAGTTACTTGGCTATGCCTTTGAGCCGCATGCCTAAAACGTTTGGCATGACAGAAATGGCCAAAGGCTATTTTCCTCAATTTTTCAATACCGAAGCCAATCAACACGCCGTTCTACCCCATTTGCCTGAGGCTCACTACTACGACCCCGACAACATGCGTACCGAACAACGAGAAGCTCTCTACGCATGGTACCAGACTCACGCTTCGGACCCTTTTGACTTTCAGGAAGAAATGTTAAAATATTGTGGTTCCGACGTAGACATTTTACGGCGATGCTGTGGAAAATTTCGAGAACTGTTCATGGAACACGGAGGGATCGATCCTTTGAAAGAAGCTTGTACCATTGCCAAAGCGTGTTCCTTAGTGTATCGTCAACGATTCATGCCCGAAAACACCCTAGCTGTCATCAGTCCTCAAACGACCAATATTGTCAAACGTCAGTACTCAGTCAAAGCCCTACGCTGGTTACATTACTTGTGTGAGAAGGAAGACAAATGGATCCAACACGCTCGCAACGGAGGAGGCGAAAAGACCATCGGAAGGTATTCGGTAGACGGCTGGGACTTAGAAAACCCTCAAATCGTGTACGAGTTTAACGGGTGCTTATTTCACGGATGTCCCATCTGCTACCCTCAACGTGACACTAAAAACCAGTTTTTACAACAGACCATGGAAGACTTGTACCAGGCCACTTGTCAGCGACGCTTCAAGTTAGAAGAGCAAGGATACCAAGTAGTGGAAATGTGGGAACACGAGTACGATCAGCATTGAAAACCGATCCCGAGTTTAAGCGCATCGTGGAAAGCTACAAGCTGGTGGACCCTCTGAACCCACGGGACAGTTTGTAAGGAGGACGGACGAATGCCACCTGTTTGCTGTACCAAGTCGACGAAGAGAAAGGAGAAGAAATCAATTACTTGGACGTGTGTTCTCTGTATTCGTACGTGTGCAAATATTGTCACTTTCCCGCAGGGCACCCACAATTGCTGACCGAACACATTGACGTGGACAATATTCGACAAAACGAAGGATTGATCAAGTGCAAAGTCTTGCCTCCCACGAACTTGTACCATCCCGTTTTACCACATCATTGCCAAGGAAAACTGATGTTTCCCTTGTGTCGTACTTATGCTGAAACGTGCAACCAAGACCACCCTTGTCAGCACACTCAGGAAGAACGCGCCTTGACGGGAACGTGGGTCAGCGTGGAATTGTTTAAAGCTCTGGACTTGGGATACCAACTGTTAGAAGTGTACGAAATTTACCACTTTCCCAAGACAGAAAAATACCACAAGGGCGACGAGACTCAAAAAGGCATTTTTGCAGACTACGTGAATGCCTTTTTGAAACTGAAACAAGAAGCTAGCGGATATCCTTCCTGGTGTCACACTCCCGAAGACCAAACACAGTTCAAAGAGAAATACTGGAAGCAGGAAGGCATCACTTTGGACCACATTGAGAAAAACGAAGGAAGGCGATCGTTTGCCAAAGTGATGTTAAATTGTTTGTGGGGTAAAATGGCACAAAGACCGTGTTTACCCAAGACGGAGTATTTGACAGAACCTTTCCGATACTTGCAGATGATTCACGACAAAACCAAATACATGAAACACGTGGACGTTGTTCGTGAGGACTTGCTCTTAGTCAATTACGAAGAAGAACTGGACTTTGTAGAAGCCGACGAATTTGGAAATGTCATCATTGCGGCCTACGTGACAGCCCATGCTCGCTTAAAACTGTACGAAGCTTTAGAACTATTAGGAGATCGTGTGCTGTATTTTGACACGGACAGTTGCATCTACATTGATCGCCTGGGTCAACCTCACCCTGTCATCGAAGGAGACCGTTTAGGAGCCTGGACGGACGAGCATCCCGACGACAAGATTCTAAGTTTTACAAGTGGCGGTCCCAAAATTACGGCTACGAATACCGAGACCCACAAGGAGAAGTGCACACGGAGTGTAAAGTGAAAGGATTGACTCTCAATTATCGCACCAGTCGAGTGGTGAACTTTAGCATATTGAAAGAAGCCTTGCAGTCTGGACAGGATCGAAACTTTAAAGTGACCACCCACGAACCGCACAAGATTGTACGTTTACCCACACACCAAATCGTCAGTCGACCCTTGGAAAAAGTTTATCAAATCGTGTACCAGAAGCGAGTTCGGCTTCCCAATCACTTCACTTTACCGTACGGTCATACCGATATTGGTCAGCATATAAAAAGGGACAACGTTCAAGGTCGATAGTTCATTGTGACTACCATTGCTAAGCGAGAAAGATGAATATTTTCAAACAGCAAGTATCGAGCGTAAGACTCAAGTCCAACGAGAAACTCGAGTGCGATGCTGTGCCTCACGATCACATCACCAACGCAGTACCATATCTTAGTTGTTTATTTACTAACGCCATGGCAAACTACGTGAAACCAGTGCGACTTCCAGACCACAAGACTTTACCTTATGGACATGCTGATATCACCCAGTATAAAAGAGGGACCACTTCCAAGAACGACACTTCATTGCGAGGACAAACACCAAGAAAGATGAATCACTCTACGCAGATGAAAAAAAGAGAAGGAACAAACATCATTGACCACTTTCACTACCATACCCTCACAGCAAAGTGCGTCCAAAAAGGAAACAGATTCAGTAGACCTAAAGGAGTATTTTAGCATCCAAATGATTCAGACAGCGACTTCGAGAAAATTTAGGACGACAACTTACACCTACATGGTGAAATTTAAAGACTTTGCACCTGACGTTCCAGCCGAGAAAGCAGCAGGTTTCATTACGGACTTATTTGACTCACTGTTAGAGGAACTCAAACGTCAGTGCCAAGTCAGAACTCAAGGTCGTTTGAGCCTATCTATGTATCACGAAAGTTTGAACTCTCCTGTATGTCTCGGGTTTAGCACACCTGCAGAATTAACTTCTTCCAAACTATTGTGGGCTATTGCTTCGACGATGCAGACGATGAGTGAAAAATTTGACATCATTTGGAAAAGTGACCATTCATAGGGCATACGTTGTGCCTCCATGGGAAGAAGACAATAACCACCATTGATCTGCTTGTAAATAAGTTTACCTAGCACAGATTTACAGATGAAAGGGAGTATGTGATGGAAAACATCTACGCTGGGACACAAGTAGTAGCTGACCAGATTTGAAAACAACGTGCGTGACTGATAAAAAGAAAAGCACGAATTTTGTCCAGTTGGATCGTTTGTTTCTTGTTTGAGCTTTTTCTCAAAAATGGACATTAATTGTAGCATGAAAAATGTCATTCTTTTATGAAATGTATATACGTTGTATATGTTTTTTGAAGGCATGAACTTTAATTTTTAATCGTAGTTTCTAGAACCAAGAAATAGATAACATGTATGTATTAAATGGACTGTGCGTAAAGCAAAGGACAGGCCGTAGAGCCCATGTATATATTTGAATAAATGTTTGTACCCATACAAAAGTCTTTTCTTTTGGAGTCTCTATTCTGTCTGTGAGTCTTTCTTTGGAACATCTCTGTCCCCTTTTCTGTGTGTTTGGATGTGTATTTGTTTGTTTCTGTATGTCTATGTTTGTCTCTCTCAACCCTTTGTCCTATAAATACATTTCACCCTATAAATAGTTTTGACCCTATAAACCCCACGACAATACCCATGTTCAATTTCCATTGACCTCCAGTTGACATTCCCATGTTAAATTCCCTTTGTCCCCAAAGTACAAACCACCTCTTCTACCACAGAAGCATACGTACGGCTATAAATCTTGAGGCTACAGTACAAACGACCAAATTTAACATAAAAGTATACGTGAGGCTATACATTTTGGGGCTATAGTGCTTGGACCCTTTTTTAACATAGAGGTCTACGTGGGGCTATAAATTTTGGGGCCATAGTACAACCCCCCAAAATTAACATTAGGGTCTACGTTTGGCCATATCGTCCCCATATACTACTCACAAGTGTATGTGAAGGTTTCAGTCTTATTTCCACACTTCCCTGCAATGGTGCTTCTAGTATTTGGATTCAATCTGGTGCCATTCCTTCCACATCAGGTGCCTGATGAGCTTCATCTGATGTCAAAGGATACCTGCCTGACTCTTCCATCATAGAATCTGGAAGTCATGTGTTCAAAATGTATGTATATTAAAGCAAAGAAGAAGAAAGTCTGTTCTCCTCATTCTTTTTATGTAGTTCATCTTCTAATCTCTTGAACAGCATCTTTCTGGAATGGCCCCCAACCACATCATCAGGTCTATCTGCACAAGACAGAGAGGCCAAGACCTCCAGCACTGTGGTTGTAAACTTGACCAGAAACATCCTGCGTCTCAGCAGACTGTTCTGGGCGTTGCTGCTGCTTACCCCATGAAATACATCCACAGCTCGACTGACGGATTCTCAGTCCTCGAATAGTCTTGCAAATTTTCCCACTATATCACCTTGTAACCGCCGTATCAGCTGTATGTTTCGTTTCTACTAATTGTTTCATTGTCGTTGTATCAGTCCAATTAGTCCTATCATCCCACCTTCGGAATGCCCTTCGGATGTTTTCCTTTTCGTTCTGCTGTATCTTGCATGCGGTTGCCAAACTGTATAGAAAACATTAACTATTGTCTGTAGAAAAGGTTTGCTGAGCAAACGAAAAACCACCATTGAATCATTTCAGGCAAAATAGATTGATATGTTTATATGCACACACTTTATTAAACACAAAAAGCGGTTTATAGCTTGAAAGTGCTGTGGCAATAGAAAGCGGAGACCCGTTGAGAACGAAATCTGCCTCAACAATCCAATTTACAAAAGAATTTGTAAAGTAATTCTCATTGCAAAGAATGTCTTGTTACTGGGCAATACATTAATTCTGATGAACTTAAAAACAGTATCTTTTAGGACATTATCGACCAGAAGGAAATCATTACTTTTTTTCCTTTCCCGTGCGACAAAAATATCCAGCTGATTTTCTAGCCTTACGTTTCTTATCCCAGTCCGGTTACCCCAGTCACGCTGTCCATGAGCTAGGAATTCGTTTTTCAAGAGAAACAACCCTTTTAGTCTTCTGCCGTGCTGACGGAATGTGAAATCAAATAAACTAAAAGTGTAAAGGATATAAAAATGGACACAACAAAGTCATTTCATTCATCAATTTATAATTTTTAACCTGATTGTTGCCCCGTGTCCCCTAACGTTGTCATCTTGTTCGCGTTTCAACTAAACGGACGCTGGCATTATAATCAACCTGACATACAGCTCTGTCCTTATTGGAGATTAGTTTTGTGCATTTTTCCTATCCTTGTTGCTTTACATTTTTAAAATCGCTAGCGTGTCACACACAAACTGGAGGGTAAGCGAATACTATATAACATAAAACAATGCTTCAGACGCAGAGGTTATATACATCACTGGCCACAAAAATCCTATTCTCTCAACAACTACCGCAGATACTGTAACAACCTCTTTGTTTTATACTGCCAAACTACCCTCATCCGCCCCAGCTGAATCAAACTAAAGCTACAGTCTGAAATGAAAAATCCTGCACCTACTAATAAGAGTGGATCTGTTATCATATGATAGTATCCATCGGTTAAATGTGATAATGCAGCAGTACTATCAATGCTGTATGTTGTTGTTTTTTTTGTTTTTGTTTTGTTTTTTTTTCTCACGCTTAGAACTTGTGTACTTCGGATCGACAGGTCGCACCAGAGCCGTTATAACATATTCGTATTAATGCGCTGTGTTTGCGAAACAACGGCATGTGGTTTGAGACGTTCTTGGTGAAATGTACAACACGTAAAAATTATAACTTAAATTGTCATTAGGGATTGGGGGGTGGGGGGTGAGCGGGTGTACGAGCGCAAATATAATTATATTCTACTGAGATCATAATTTAGATTTTCATGAAACACTATGTGACCCAATGACCTATATGTGACCCAGTGACCTATATGTGACCCAATGACCTATAGAATAATATCAGGCAATAATTGATGAATACTGTACGTGTTGAATATGCTAAACAATATTGCAAAAGATTAGGGTTTTTTAAATTTGAAAGGAAATGAATTGGGTAAGAAAAATAATGTACGTTGGGTTTTGCAACGAGATGTGGAAATCCTAGTCGTGGGATTACATTAGTTTTCTCTCTACTCGAGAGAGCCTCGCTAAGAGACAAATAATGTTTCCCCTCGACATGAATTTCCTTGACTCATTGCAAACTCCAACAAACAGTCTGTTAATTTTTGACGACATTCACAATAATTAGATGTACATAAATAAAGTCGAAGAGGGAATAACTACAAATAGTACTTAGTGTTCAAAACACAACTCGAAAGTCAAAGTAACATTGAAAAACAATTACACGACGTATATCGTAAACTATAATTCAGGCTTGTTAGGATTCATGATACAGAGACATCTGCTGAATCGACTTGTTCCTGGATTTTTTTAAACATATATACATTTATACATTGATATGGACCAAAAATGAATTACACAAAAGACTATTTCAATGTTAACTGTCTACTTCGCCATAGTCTGTCTTTGTTAAATGTTTCTTTATGATGGCTTTGTCTCTTTGCTTCATGCAAAGCGAATGGCTTTTACAGAGGAGTACAATTAATAAACGTATTATCGGCATAAGATAAGAAGACTTTAGCGGTATGGATGTAAGGTATGTATTTCACGTTATGCAAATAGATGCCACTTTCCCTTTGAGACAAAACTTTGTCCACGGCGACAACGGCGTGTGCGTTGCACAACCTTAATCACTATATAAATTGCAGATATATCTCAGGAAGAAACTAGTGACATAGGGTTTCCTTTAAACAATGAGCAAAAAAAATAAAAAAATACAAAAACAGGAGAAAGACACTAGGTCCAACAAAAAATATTTACTTAAACTTCAAAATAACTGTATAACAGATTTACGGGATCTTGTAAAATTAATTAACGCAACTAATAATCGGTTCGTACAAAGACGCGTTCATTCCCTAATTCCCAAATAAGTAATGGTCTGGGGATACACGTTTTGAAAGATATCAAATACTGAGAGAACAAGCTGAAAACAAATTAACAGATATTGAACAAATTGGTCATAAAAGAGCTGACAAAACTCGCATATCTACAGAAATAATTTGACGGGAACATAGCTATTTTAGATGCTCAAGACTTGTAAAAACAATGATTCAACATACTGTCGAATGTTATGCTTTCTTTTCATGCATCGAGAAAGAGAGCACGTGGGATACCTAATGTCCAAGAATAGTTACAACCATTTTGAGCAGGAGAGAACAGGTGGAATTAGGGCTTTAGAAAGTAATATGGAGAAAATATATTTTTTCCGCGTAAAGTATCAACAAGATTTTCTTATTTTTAATTGTCGTATCTCTACGAGAGTCGTTGATATAAAATGATGTAAAAAAAAAAAAAAAAAACTAAACAAAGAAAAAAACCAAAGCCCACAGAAAAAAAAAATCAGTAGCCACAATAAAATATAGACGACCCTCCAGATTGCAATTATTCTTAACTGCTATAGATTATGCAAACATCTACCCTATCGAACCAAATCTAGATACCCCCGTTAAACATGCTTTTAAGCTCCTCTCGAAATTGACGCGTAGTAAAGTAAAAGAAAAAGACACTCAAAGCATGATGGGATGCTCCAATGGATTCTGTAATAAATCGAATCTGAATGTATTGTAAAAATCGTGCCCACCTTGAGTCTTCACCCATATACTCTATCGGTAACTCGGGGTTACCCGGGGAATAAAACTGCTGAATGAGAAACACGATTGTCATGGGTAGCTGGGTGATTATTCTGAAAAAGGACAAACACAGCAGTGTAATGGTCGATGAACGAACAGATCGTCTGTTGTGGTTGGCTCTATGTCCATTACGTCCTTCGTTCAAGTTACTTCTTTGCTCCCTTAAAGATCGCTTTGACGCTCTGATGATAAGAATGTTCAAAATAAGAGTTATTGCGGGGAAGACAACAAACATAGCTATTTCAGTTGCAAAGGACCAAACCTTCAAGAACTCGTGCGCATATGAACGTACTTGGCATTGGCCACTTTCAAAATGCCAAATATACCCCTGAGGAAGAGACAAAGCAATGACGCCAACCATAATAGAGATGATCTCTTTTGGTGCTCGTTGATGACGTGCGAAACGTTCATCATGAAATGGCTGATATATAGATATAAATCTCTTCACTGTGAAACCAAGGACGAGAGCTTGACTCGCATATTGAGGTATCATGTTTAATACATTCCACAACTCGCAGAAGATTGGTGTATCCATGGAAGGCACTCCCCACAAAAGTCGCAAGTAGAAGACGATGTTGAGAAGGAGATACAATATATCTGTGATGGTGAGCGCAACCAAGTAAAGAGCTGATGAGTTTATTCTTCTCATCCGAGGAATGGCCCAGATCTTCAACGAAAGAGCGTTACCAGTAAGTCCTACCACGTACCAGAGGATATGGACACATCTGGCAAATACAATGACAGGAAAGATATGATAGAGTTCGATCTGATAGTAAACAGACCAGGGAAGGTACCTTGGGCCTTCATTTTCAGGATAGGAGATACTTGATATATTCCTTTCAGATTCCGTTATATCAGTGGCAGTGTTGTTAATGAACTCAGTATCTGATTCCATGCTTAGGATTTAATCTCTAAACATCTACTTCATATATGGATCTGGTGAAACCTGAAAATAAAAATCAATTTCAATCAGTTCGATTTCTAAAACCCTCATTAATATTTGAGATACTGTAATGTTAGAAAGAAGTTTTAAAGACGAAAATGAAGGGGAAAAAAACACCAATTTATGTCGTGTTACATTAAAAAGTATACATTGCTATTACCGTAAACCGAGATTTGTGAAAGTAACAGTATTTTCTGGAAAACAAATCTTAAAAGAAACATGTGACAGTAAATAAATTAAATAAATTCATTAGAATTTTTGATTTTGTTTCTGATTTTAGTTTGTTTATATATTTGTTTTAGACATAGCATCTGAGCGTACAAAAATACAATTGAGAACAGATGACGATAAGGCACGAAATTGCCGATTTCCTACTTTTTGCAGATTTTCTGAGGGAATGCCACTTTGGATGATTTTTCTTAAAATATGGATACAGTTGTCCATATTTATAAAGCGATGTTCTTAATGCAATAGAATATTCCATTTTGTTGTAGCATACAGTTGTCCATATTTATAAAGCGATGTTCTTAGTGCAATAGAATATTCCATTTTGTTGCAGCATACAGTTGTCCATATTTATAAAGCGATGTTCTTAGTGCGATAGAATATTCCATTTTGTTGTTGCATACAGTTGTCCATATTTATAAAGCGATGTTCTTAGTGCAATAGAATATTCCATTTGGTTGTAGCATACAGTTGTCCATATTTATAAAGCGATGTTCTTAGTGCAATAGAATATTCCATTTTGTTGTAGCATACAGTTGTCCATATTTATAAAGCGATGTTCTTAGTGCAATAGAATATTCCATTTTGTTGTAGCATACAGTTGTCCATATTTATAAAGCGATGTTCTTAGTGCAATAGAATATTCCATTTTGTTGCAGCAATATGACGTGAATCTGAATACTTAAACAGACAATTTTTTCAATAATAAATATAATAATACTACAATAAGTAATTACAAAATAAATATAATAATACTACAATAAGTAATTACAAAATAAATATAATAATACTACAATAAGTAATTACAAAATAAAACTATATGAAGATTTGTCAAGGATCTTCGGGAGACAATTGATTGCCCACAACATTTTAAATTTATGCTTGGTTTGCTTTTGGTGCTTTACAGCACAGCAACACTTTTAAGGTTATATCATGCAGCGGCAAGTAAAGTTCCTTGCCCATGGGTACACCGCGTTAGCCTATCTTGGTTGTTCTGATTGTGGCATTGGCCAGCACACTTCTAGTCACAAGTACATTCTTTCAAACAGGAAGCCACCTCCTCCAACTTACACATTTTGGTCGGAAACAAAATGTGCACCCTATCCACGTCGCATGTGTGAGGAGCTACATTTTGTTGTACTCCAGCAACAGTATAGAATGTTTGGATGGTTAATACAGTACAGAATGTTTGGATGGTTAATACAGTATAGAATGTTTGGATGGTTAATGCTATAGAATGTTTGGATGGTTAATACTATAGAATGTTTGGATGGTTAATACTATAGAATGTTTGGATGATTAATACAGTATAGAATGTTTGGATGTTTAATACAGTATAGAATGTTTGGATGGTTAATACAGTATAGAATATTTGGATGATTAATACAGTATAGAATGTTTGGATGATTAATACAGTATGGTTAATACAGTATAGAATGTTTGGATGGTTAATACTATAGAATGTTTGGATGGTTAATACTATAGAATGTTTGGATGATTAATACAGTATAGAATGTTTGGATGGTTAATACAGTATAGAATGTTTGGATGGTTAATACACATAAATTTTGACTTTGTATTTTAAGGATTGTACACTTTCTTGCTTTTCTGTTTGCTGTGTATGCCTTTTGGGGACCCTAATTTATACCATTCCAAGACTTATTCGCCAATATATAACCACGATTGTTCAAAAGTATCATCAACCTCATAATGTTTTTCCTGTGTTTAAATGCCCTGGTGTAAAAGACTTTTGCTCTCTTGAGAATCTCCCCTTTTCTATAAAAAATAACAAATTTCAAATCTGCCCAAAACAACAAGGATCATTAAAATAAACGATTTTTTTTTATCATAATGAGGAGATGGCGTTTATTTTCTATAATACCATCTGTTTTACTTTATATCCGTATTTTAATTTAGATGTATGGACTATGTAGTCTGAAATAAAGAATTCTTATCTTCTTATCTTATCTTATCTATATAGAATGTAATAACTCCGAAAACAGATTTAAATGTATACTGAAAAACATCAACGTCGTGTTTGTTTTTTCCTCTTTTTTCAAATTTTCTTGACACGTTTCTATTTCTCTATCATTTACTTCTACTTTCTAAATACTCTATTTGATTCTACTTTACATCGATAATTTGTTGATTGGATTCTTAATACACACCTTTGTCAGAACATGTCTGTACAGTTGTCAGAACATGTCTGTACAGTTGTCAGAACATGTCTGTACAGGTAGTCAGCCTGTGACCATTACAAGAACCGCGAATAAAGCAGAATCCATAAACCCGTCACACCATATGACCGTATATATGACGGCTAAAGTCATTATGATGATCATCAATGTGGAGGAAACAATGTAATGCAAGGAAACCACCATGGGTGGTCACTAAGAAGCAATCCAGGACCAAGCCAATTAAATCATACCTTTACAACTTTTAAATCATATCTCGTCCGTTGTAAGTTGTGTTTGTCACATAATTTACCAGTGTCTTTTCTCATCAGTCTACACCAATAATCCAGCCGCTGTGACACATTTTACCTTAAAATAAACCATACGTGGCATATGCACTATTTCATACTCAGTAAACACACAGCAACACATGTATTCTTAACTTTCCTGCCGCAAAACAAAATCATTTACACCAACTGACTTAACATTTTATCTGTATTACCGTAATCGAAAATGTCCTTATTTAGAAATATAATGACATTTTTGTGACCATTATATAAAACAAGTTATAAAACAATAAATGTTTAACACTCTTCAGTACAGATGTAAACACAGAGATGTGTTGGAACAGCTTAAGGAATCACAGTAATCGGATGAAATCAATGACGTACTGACTGAACGCAAGATCGCAGGATCACAAGTCCGAAGCGAGCATATTTCCACTTCATTCACCAGGTTCCCAGTTAACCGTGTTGATCGGAAAACAATAATGTGGTCCAGATCCTGAATTAGGATACTCTTGAAAACGGTCAAAATCTCGAGCTACGGTCAAAATCTCGAGCTACAGTGCACATAAAGTCCTTGACACTTTTGATGGCGTCAGGTATTGCCTAGCTTAAATCTGTAACACATGCTGAAAGAAAAACAGTGATTCGATTTTTGTTGTTATTTTGGAGCTAACTTGTGGACCTAAGCTTTAATGTAAACAGATTATTGGCTATATAATGCCGATGAAATGAGAGCTAAGTGTATTTCCCAAGGACACACAGAGGCAGCTGACCCGGACTGGCCTGGGTGGGTATCGAACCCGCGACCGTTGGATTAGTTGTCAAATGAGCTACGGTGGCACCCCATACGTTATAAATTAGACTTTGTTATGTCTCAGTTAGTCTCACGAATCCGGGCATATATTTAACATACAAGATGGAACATTTCCAGAGTAATGTTTCCAGAGTAATTTCCATATTTTAAGCGTTCGCAGCATATATTCCTGATAAATAGATAGTCCCGCGAAAAACAAATCCGACTTGGTGTGATCTCGAGAATATTGTATTGATTGCAAAGGGATATGAAACAATGTAAATCATGTTTACATACCTTACATCGCCCTATGTCAAGCGTGCTTATGGCATTGCTCTAATTTCCTCACATGTCGCCGTTTTCAGTTTGTATCTTTCGTCAGTATTTGTTATTTGGAACTTTTAAAAGATTTGTAAGTGATCTCAACCCAACTTGTCAGAGAGTTTTCTAGTATTTTTACGATTCTACGGGCTTCAAATAAGTAACAGAAAAGAGTGAAAACCAACAAAGCTTGCAAAATTCATCAAATAATATATTTCTCTAGAATACAATGTAAAAAAGTTCTATCATAAGTCCAGAACTATAAAGTATTCCTGATGAGTTGCAGTAGTGTTCAGAATGAAGTCTACTCTATTGTGCTGATGTGTCAATAGTCTGAAATAGTTTTATGTGCTCACATTCTTGTTGCATCATAATGATACAACCTAAAATGTCTCGAAATAAACCCACAGCAAACCCCAAAATAGCTACCTAATTCTGAAGTCCATAAGCACCCGTTAATGCCAGTGAAGAATTAAATTTTTGTTTAAAAAAATCCTCCACCAAAACATTACTTCACCAAGACTGGTACTCAAGATAGGAATAACTAATTCCAAGGGAAACATCCTTTATATGAAAAACTAAGACGCAATTTCAGAACCAGAATGAGGGTCGAATAATCATTGCCAGACCATTCTACTTGTCAAATAAGGTTAGGTCGTTCAGCAGTTAACCAATCAGAAATGAAGTCATCTGTTTTTCCTAGGAGGAAACTCAAGACCTGAGCTCAAATCCCGTCAAATTTGTCAACATGATTTCTTCTACAACTTCCAAGGTTAAAAGGCCACAAAATATGTTTACTCTAACGAAATGATCTCATCCCAAAGTACAAACCCACTATATTGTTGCTATGTAATGTGTTTAAAAATGACCCTTACAATCGATAATCGTAAAAACTAATACCCATATACATAACAGTACCAGTTGTACAAAGGGTGATAATATGTCATTAGACATGGCAAATGGTATTTGCAAAAGAATATCCTGTAAAGGGAATCTTCTTAACAGGCAGAATTTAATTAAACTTGATGGAACTCATCCAGGCATCAAGTTCCTTCATGTCATGCAACTGATGCCGATCTACCGTCAATCAAACGTGGCCGCCATCGCTGAAAGAACAACCCTTTAAACAACTTTTCCTCAAAAACAAAATTTGATAACAATTATCGATACTAGTATCAAGTCTTTTGAATTTCTGTAAATGATGCCTATCAATAAACAAATATGGCCGTCATTGTTAATATAAAATGCAGCTATTCCGAAATCAGTCCAAAACTTTTTAGAAAAATGTAATCAAATTTGATGGAGAAAATTCTCGCATTATATACCTTCAAGTATATAAAATAATAATTATCGGCAAGAAAAAAAAGGAGCAAAAGGAAAGGGAAGGCTAACACGAATTCGCCTTTAAAATATACACAGCCAAATTTTAAAGAAAACACTGTGGCATCAAAATCCTTTCAAGTTTATACAAACTGTGCTAATCCAGCATTAATTATGGCTGATTTTACCAACGCAGACTAGAACTGTGGCATCAAAATCCTTTCAAGTTTATACAAACTGTGCTAATCCAGCATTAATTATGGCTGATTTTACCAACGCAGACTAGTTTGTCAACAGTTAATGTATTCGTCTACAAGACTGATGCCAACCATATCCTCTTCTTCCCTAATTTCATGTTCAGTGGCGGCGCGACGGGGGTAGATGTGTTGTGAGGGGGCGGGGGCGCTGTCGTGAGCTTTTATCAAGCTGAAATTTTTATAGTATTTCACCTTCACCCTATTTTAACGGGGGTCAATTCTTCACAAAAATTATATTTATGAGGGGTGGGGAGTATGAAGGTTGACAACTGACATACAAACTGTTCTCTGTAGCAAAGTAGGGGCACCACTAAAGAACATCGTCCCGGGCCTTGTAGGAGTGCCACTAAAAATATTGCCCCTGGGCGCTTCGAATCCTCACGCCACCACTGTTCTTACTGTCATAACGCATTATAATTTTTCTATACTTCGTATTTATGTTCTATAATCGAACACAGTTATTACTGATATAGAAGGGAACCGCAGCCTTGAGTAGATTTAAAACATAAATATGAAACAGAGGATTCTAGTATTATTTTATTTTATGCTAGGCCGTGAATTACTGAATTTTCAAGTACAATAATTGTGATAATTCACTGGAGTGAAATACGATAAATAATTTCACTGCTGTTTGCTTGTTACGAGTGAATAATGGATACAGCTTATCTCTTGAGAAAATACTAAGTTTTTCATCACCTCGATGAAATACAGCCGTCATTCACTCTTTTCAAGCAAATGTCCTCCATTCAACTCAGATACATAACATCCACTGTGGGAAAGTATTTGTCATAGAGCACAAACTATTCATTTTTTAAACAGAAATAAACGTGACTGCCATACACGTTTGTTAATATTTAATTTCCTTCCCCACCAAATATTCTTCTACAATGTACTTTTCCGGATCTAGATTAAAGTGTCTAACTTCATCTGGGTTAAATAAAAATTCATTCACAGCTTTTTAATTAGTTCTGAAAACAAATAACGTGAGCTTTCTCTCCATTTTCGTAAGTTGGTGCTCAAACTGCACACAGTAATAGTGCTTGATTGAAATTGCCTGTATTTTCCTAAAAACATCTGCTGATTTGTATCAACTGCTATGGTTACAAAGGTACGAAGCAAGCTGTTAAATACTTTCTGCCCAGAGGCCATTCTTACTATTTCTTTCCTAATTGTTCAATTTGCCGTTTTCTGTAACAGCATTCCCACCAAGAAGTCGACCATTTGCCCCGGAAGCTTTTCCGCAGGTGACTATTTTAAACGCAACCATTCCTGAGAAGTAAATTAGCTGAAATGGTGTTGTACATCAGAACCAAAACACATGTCTGAGAATAGCGTTGTACAGTAATACAGGCCCCTTATTCTCAAAGTATGAAAATACTCAATGCTCCCGAATCACATTTGACACTTAAGAGTACGTCTTTGTAACGTGGTAATAGAGGAACAAAAGGCAAGGAATATTATGAAAGCTCCATAATTCGTTCTTTACCGTAACCAATGATACAGAGAGGGTAAGATTTCGGACTTTGAGCTTGAGTTTCGTACACACTTTTTATTTATAATAAGGGCCAGGGGTCAAGCCAAAATTAAAACGCTTCAGATGTTTTGGGTTTTGTTTTTTTTTTTAAATCAAGCTATCAAAGTACAGAAAGAAACGATCAGCATTTATTAATGTCTTGATGGTGAATAGAGAAAGGTGCCGTTAACTTGCTTTTAAGTCGGGTCCATCTAACAAAGACCCTGAGCTGCCATTGAATAAGGCGTTTGCCGGTGTGGGTCTACACGGTTTGCAGTTAGATCAGACTAATGCGCGAGTACATACGGTATATCAAGCCGAAGGCGTGCACTACGTGTAGTAACGCTACACTGAATACAATCCGACTTAACTAAAATTATTATGGAAAATTTTCCTGCGATGAACAAATTGTATTGTCTGTTCAGTCGAGAATATGCAGATAGGACACAGACACTGAACTATTACACATAAAGGTGTTACAGTCATAGCAAATTTTACACATAAAGGTGTTACAGTCATAGCAAATTTCATGTAATTGTGCCAGGGCATTGGAACCAGGGAAACCAGGCGGCTACCGGCACCTCACACGTTTTGCTAATAATAAGAATGTATGAGGCGCCGTAGCGGACAAAAACTGGTCCAATGAGAAAGTTACAGTTGAAATTTCGATGTCGCATGTCGAAAAATCCAATATCACGTGTTGGATCAAATTGCTTGTCCTTAAAGTTCCATTTTCGAGATCGAGATTTTAGATTTTATATGTTGAATTTATACAGAGGGGGTTTAAAGTTCTATTTCCTATGTCGACGTTTTACAGTGTATATTTTGGATTACACAGCGGTGGTTGAAATTTCAATATCATGTGTCGAGAATCCCTTATTCACGCGTTGTATGTAACTGTTTGTGATGAAAGTTCCATTTCATATGGCGAGTATTTAGATCTCATCTATTGAATTTCACAGCAACGAGAAGCAGCATCCTTGTTTAAATATAACGCGGTCCGTTCACAAGAGTGACTTCTAGCGAAGAAATTCATAGAAATTCTCTATCGGTGAATGGTAATTTTCAAACTGTAAATGCATGAAATATAATGGCGCCTCATAATTGAATATACGAATGATGTATCTTAATACTCGATATTATTTTGATTTGTTAAAGTGGACATTGTGTAATGTTACTTTTAGCACCAACACATCATTTCACCATATAAAAATAGCAATTCTGGCAAGTACAATAAAATGTCCAACCACCGCTGTGTAATTCAACAGATACAATCTAAAAACTCAACACACGAAATAGAACTTTCAGCACAATCAATGTAATTTAACATGTTAAATTGGGATAAAAGAAAAAACAACACAAATGCCGATAATTCTGTGCAAATCCTGTAAAAAAAAGATAATATGCAATATGTTGGACAAAGATTTCAAAAAGTTTCTAAGAGAATGAATAATCGTCGCTTTCATATAAAAAAATTATAGAGATCCTCAGTTTTCCTCTAATATTTCAACACATTTTAATACCAATAATCACACTCTACGCGATTTTTCTTTCATGCCAATAGATATTGTGCATGGAGACATGAACAGACTCATAAAAGAAACTTACTGGATTCATAAATTAGATACTTTGTATCCTAATGGCCTTAATACCAATGCACTATATAAAACTGTCTAAAATATTTTTTTTTAAATTGATAAATTGTATATCCTTTATAAAAATATAATTATATGCATGACTGTTTGTCTCTATTTTATTTTATTATTTCACTGAAACATGTTAAATTGTGTAATGTGGCGAATTTTGAAGACTTATTGAAACTTAATGTGAATAAATTGTGCATTGAAGTTAGCTTAGTCAAGCCAAAAGGTCTTGAGAAAGTTCACTGATATTTCTTTTATTTCATCTCTGAAACATAAAAGGGTCTATGTTAAGCTTCAGTAGAATTTGACCGAGTCATCGTACGTATAGTGACACAGCGTACATAGAGTTTACAACCGTATCAGTCGGGAGAGGACTTTATGTCAAATAATTGATCTTCAAAGGAAAGCTAATTGCAGCATATGTTAGGCTGTTAAAATCTGATGAAAGACGTGATTATTTGGGCGGAATTTTAGGAACAGTTACTTCCGATTGGTCAGTAAAGAATTAAGGCGTACACTTTGGGAAACTAGAATTTAGGACACCGACTTGCTCAGAATTCTTCAGTTCGACTCTTGCCTTGTGAGAAGACTAAAGGTCTAACTCCGTGGGAACAATAGAATTGTGTTTCCCTCGTTAACGAAGAAAGGTCAGATAGCTGTCTTGGAAAGGAAGACAGGCTATATAGATTTGACACACGATTGTGTGGGGAGAGAAAGAAAGAACAGCATTAAGGTACGCAATTTGAGTTTCAATATAATATTCTATTTTCATTTTGTTTGTTTTATGCAAATGTGTTTGATATGCTTATGATTCATGCTATTCAAGTTCATATGATTCCGTTGATGAGAGTTGTATGCAATTTATTCTTAATCTTACAGTTAGTTTATTGATAGAATTGACGGACTGCATGTAATCAGATATTCAATGTGCAGTATTTTCATAAGGATTTATGATGTAACCCAAAGAATGTTCAAATATGCAGTATTTCATAGAGATTTATGACTTAACCCTAATATGCTGATGTGTCATATTTTTTTTAATGGTTACATAAATTGATTTCCTGTGTAGGATGATACTGCTATCGTGAGTTAATGACAACTGAATATTTATATATATATGATTTCGCAATGCTTAAATAATCTTGCAGGTTATTGGTTATTGTAGATAGATTTAGTGAATATTATGCCATAAGTAATTGAACATTTATCTTATTGAACATGAATTGACTAGTCAGATGTAAGTAAGACGTGTAGTAATGTATGCTGGTATATATGGCCGCATGTGTCTGTAGAGAACACGTGGTAATTTCTAATCAATTGCCATGTGGCGAGGGCAATGAACTTCAAGCTAAGGTCATTTGTACAAATATAGCGTGTATCTTACCGAAATACAGAAATTTGTAAGGACCGTTATTTGTTAAGATCACATCATGTCAGAATTTGTGCAGTGTGAATCGCCAATCTGAATACGAACAAACAGAGTTTATATATATGCAAATAATTGTTGAAACATAACTAGCTCTCGTAATACTCTCGTATTTAAGGAAGCAGCTTTATACTCAGAGAGAGAGAGAGAAAGGAAAGGAGAAGATAAGTAAAGGAAAACCCGATGAGTCAAGGGGAAATCCGCATCTAAGAGAGGTCGGAATAAACAGGGGTCAGAAAGAGGACCAAAAGCACACGCATTAGACGTGGAAACAAGACGAGAGGAGACAGACGCCAGGTGATGCTGTCAAGCGTGGAATTAACTCAACATTCACCACTCGTAATATGATGTAAATTGAACACTGCGACTAAATTCTATCAATGTGAATCCGTTGGATTGAAAGTGAAATTTTGGTCATGTATTAATTGAAAGTGAAATTTTGGTTATGCATTAATTGATTACATTTATTTTAGTAAATCTGTTGTATTAGTTGAAAGTGAAATTTTGGTTATGTTCTATTGATCAAATTTGTTTTTATTTATTGAAAAAGGGGGCTCGTAGTTGTTATTTCTTTCAATAACCTTGCTTGTCTATCTGTTAACGTTCCATCTATCCTTCCACACTGGGCAATAACACCGTGGGAGGTCATTCCCTAGTTAACGAACGCCAGATCATTTAACAAGGCTTTAATATTTAAAGTCCCCCGTTACAAATTGAAATTCTCGACATATGACATTAAAATTTCAACAACCGCCATGTAATTCAGAAGACACAATCTAAAAACTCAACATTGGATATAGAATTTTCATCCAGCGCTGTGTAATTCAAACGATGAAATCTAAATACTCAACATATGAAATGGAACTTTCAACATCAACTCTTTGAACCAGTACGTTAAGTAGGAATTCTCGACGTATGACATTGAAATTTCAACCACCGCCGTGTAATCCAAACGACATAATCTGAAACCTCGACATAGAAAATACAACTGTCAACTGCTACTGTTTAATTCAACAGATACAATCTAAAATCTCGACATAGAAAATATAACTTTCAATCACTACTGTTTAATACAACAGATACAATCTAAAATCTCGACATAGAAAATGGAACTCTAAGGACAAGCATTTTGGATACAACACGTGAAACTGGAATTCTGGACATATGACATTAAAATTTCAACAGCAACGTTCTGATTGGACCAGCTTTTGTCCGCTACGTTCTGATTGAACCAGCTTTTTTCCGCTACAGCAACGTTCTGATTGGACCAGCTTTTGTCCTCTACGGCAACGATCTGATTGGGCCAGCTTTTGTCCGCTATGGCGCCTCATAAGAATGCAGATTGTTTGCCTACGATTCATTTTTGAAATTTCACTTTGTCTCCCAAGGAGATGACCCAGATTAAAATAAGAAAGGAAAATAAAATAAAAACTGTTTCATCGTCCCTGCTTCAGTTATAATAGACCAAAGACACGTTAAATAAGTGCTAGATGGAACATATTACTGGGTTTTGACTCGAGTGCAATATGTGCATTTAATCTTTGGATTGGTAATCGTTTCTATACAGCAAAACTTATTTTGATGTCCAAATAACAGCAGACTCTATCATAAACAGTTTAAAAAAGAACAGCGCTTCCTCGAGCAATCACAGAATAACAGGCAATGCTAAAAATAACTATACAATCAATTCAAACATAAAGAACAAAAAAAAACAGCATTTCACACATTACACAAAGTAGATTCCTTCAATAAAATCATTTTCTGCTTAAATTTGCAAGTCTGATGCATGCATTTAACATGACACACACAGCATAGAATGTTCCTGATAATATGCCAAGTAATGTTTGAAACGACGACACTAAAGTTAGGCTCCTATTTTCCGAGTAATTCTCATATGTAGATAGTTGGCACAGTGATGGCTTAGTGGTAAGAGTGTCGGACTCGCGACCACATGTGTGCAAGTTCGACCCCTACCATAAAATCACCCCCAGGTCGTCTACCATGGTGTGTTCCTCGGCAAGACAGTATACTCCAGTTTCTCTCGCACTAGAAAACTTAAATGTGTCCCTGTGCCGTATAACACCAAATTAAACCATTCATATCTAAATAGGCTATCAATTTCTCTGGTGCCGCTGCATGATGCGCCGGCAGATCTCGGTTTGTGCAGTTTGTTAGTAATAATCAATAAAACAAAACAGCATAGACATTGATCTGCCGACACATCATGTGCGGTAGCTCAGCGTCTATTGTGTTTGCTGTTCGACAGGATTTATAAGCGCGTATATACCTTATTTTACCTCCCTCCATAAACTTCTTCCCTCAACTAGCCAATTTTTTCATCCCCAGGTAGGTTACAAATGAAGTCGCATTGTAGTTTGCAAAATCGAACTGCAGTAAGAATGGCATCTTTAATCCTCTTTCTGTGCACGTAACAAAGAGTAAATGATAAGCAAATGTGATAAAATGCATCAAGTGTCTGAATGATAAGCTTTGATACGTAAACCTAAAGTCATGCACGTGAGCCAACTCCGCGAAGCATTCCTGTTAAAGCTTCGAACTCATTCTGTTGGTGGTACTATACAGAGAGGATGCACTGGTGCGAATAGCATTTGAAGGGTACGTGTTGGCTAGCTCTGTATTATTCGGTTCTGCATGCACAGACACAAAGCGCAGTTTATGTGATCGAAATATGCCTTTCAACTCTTCGCGAAATTTTCGAGTCGTAAAGTAAAAGAAAAAGACACTCAAAGCATGATGGGACGCTCCAATGGATTCTATAATAAATCGGATCTGAATGTACTTCAAAAATCGGACCCAGACTGGGTCTTCATTTACGTATTGTATAGGTAATTTGGGGTCACCCGGGTAATACAACTGCTGAATGAGGAACACGATTGTCATGGGTAGCTGGGTGATTATTCTGAAAAATGACAAACATAACAATGTAATAGTTGACGAGCGAACAGATTTTCCGTTGTGGTTGGCTCTGTGTCCATTATGTCCTTGAGTCGAGTTATTTTCTTGTTCCATAAATGATTTCCTAGAGGCTCTGATTATAAGAATGTTCAAGATGAGAGTTATTACGGGGAAAAAAACAAACAAAGTGATTTCAGTTGCAAGGGACCAATACTTTAAGAACTCATGCGCAAATGAACGTACTTGGCATTGACCGCGTTCAAAATTCCAGATATATCCCTGAGGAAGAGATAAGGCGATGACACCAACCATAATAGAGATGATCTCTTTTCGTGCTCGTTGATGACGTGCGAAACGTTCACCATGAAATGGGTGATATATGGAGATAAATCTCTCTACTGTGAAACCAAGGACGAGAACTTGACTCGCATATTGAGGTATCATATTTAATACATTCCACAACTCGCAGAAGATTGGCACATCCATGGAAGGCACTCCCCACAAAAATCGCAAGTACATGACAATATTTAGAAGGAGATATAATATATCTGTGATGGTGAGCGCAACCAAATAAAGAGATGATGAGTTTATTCTTCTCATCCGAGGAATGGCCCAGATCTTCAACGAAATAGCGTTACCAATAAGTCCTACCACGTACCAGAGGATATGGAAACACCTGGCAAAAACTATGACAGGAAAGATATGATAAAGTTCGATCTGATAGTAGACAGACCAGGGAAGGTTACTTTGGTCTTCATTCTCAAAAGAAATATTCCTCTCAGATTCCGTTATATCAGCCGCAGTGTAGTTAATGAGCTCAATATCTGATGCCATGCTTAGGATCTAATCTCTAACGTCTACTGAAGCCGGTAAAACCTAAAAAGAGAAAACAGTTTCAATCAGTTGGATTTCATAAACCTTTTAAAACAAATATGATAATGAAGAAGAAAAGGCCATTAATTAATGCATGTCACGTGCAAAAAGAATCATATGGGGGAATTACTATTACTGTCAATCTACTTATGTGCATGGAGCAACTGTTTCTGAAGAAATAACATAAACGATGTGAAAGTAAATTCATTCTAAACAAATATAGTTAATAGCAGATGTGGATTCTTCAGTAAATCTAGAATTTCTGAGGAGATATCCACTTGGCGGATTTTTTTCTTAAAATACGGATACAGTTGTCAACGATAATATTGTGATGTTCCTTTCCATTTCGTCTCACTATGTTCACGGTATGAATTTTAATAGTAAAGCAGAGATATCCGTAAATAATGAATACATGTAATATAATGTATACATGCAATATAATGTATACATGTAATATAATGTATGCTAGGAAAGTAATTTGAAAGGAACCAATAAGAAGATGCATCAATTTAATCTTCGGAGAACGGTTGTTTGTCCACAAAATGTTTAATTTATGGTTGATTAGTTGTTTTACGGAACAGGAACGATTTTGAGGACATATAGTGCCAAGGCCAACAGAGCGAAGTTCATTCTCGAAGGACACACGACGTCAGTGATATGCCCTGAAAAAGAATTCAGTTAAGCAAGCAAGCATTCAATCAATCAGCCCGTTTGTGACTATGTGATCTGAATCTTACGGGTAAAGAAGAAATCGTTCTTTCTTGACTAATGTAGACGTCATTATGTCCTGCATGATGGTCATCGTCATTGTTTTTGATGAGAAAATGAATATATGCAAGCAAAATCTCTTCTGCCTTAGCAATTATTTATTTATTGTAACCGTTATTGCAAGAAGACTGCTAATGACACTGTAGTTGGGTACTCCCCTCCCCGAATTCTACATGGTAATTAAATTATGTCTGGTGCCATAACAAGGTACATTCATAGATTACCATTTCAGTCAATGCCTGTCAGACATGGTCAGCATCAAAAACATTCATTGAAAATAAAATGTGGTGAGTATATATAGACTGACCGTCTTGGAAACAAAAAATCATCGCTCATCATGTCTGCAAAGATTTTAACCAAACATCAGACTTTCAGAAGTAATTTCTTTCACCATCAAACTTGGGCATTTAAATGAGAATTTGACGCAAACATGGTCTCTGTCGATGAAAGGTGAGAATGAATTTTTACGAAATACTCGATGCAAGATACTTCTTGCACAAACTTGTTGACATGGCCAGGTACGGATCCAACAGAGGGGAACGGGGATGGAGCAGGGCGCCCGCATCCCTTAAAAAATGAGCTCGAAAGAGCCGGAACGATCCCTAGAGCAATTTTTCTTCAGTTACATGGTTAAAATTATGCCTAGAGACGCTCAAAATCCATGAGTTTCTCTGTGCTTTGCTCCCCTAGGCCTACAACAAGGTTTCATCACACAGACCGCTTGTCTAGTTGCTTACGCCCTCCATAATATTCCTTGACCTGTCCCTGGTGGCAGCAACCTAATGTCAACGTTTGTAGTTTGGTCGATGGATCACGCGCGGTTTCCACGTGACACAACGAAAGGCGAGATTATCAGACGAAATATGGACTAACCTTGACCTTCACCTGCAACTTAAACAAAATGTTGGTCACAATGACCCGTTTAACTGGCGGTCTTGTTGGTCGAATAAAATGATAGAAGAAAGAAATAGAAATAAAGGTAAAGTCTGGTGCCAATACATGCTATCACAGACGAAAAATCTCTAACATAATGAAACAATGGGACAATGCTACCAAGGACTACAGAAGGAGAGTGCGTGCGTGTGTGTGTGTGTGTGTGTGTGTGTGTGTGTGTGTGTGTGTGTGATTTGGATTTTTAGCATAGCTTGAACAATTGTTCAGTCATATCACTACGATATCTGCAGTCTAGCAGTTTATAGTGATGTCTAGCACTGGGGCATCATGCCGCAGACATGTAGCACGATGTCCCACCCAGTCACATTATCCTGACACCAGGCCAACCAGTCCTAACATTAACCTCCTAATGCTGAGCGCCTAGCGAGGCAGCTGTTAGCACCCTTTTTAGAAGTTTTTGGTATGACTCGGTCGGGGTTCGAACCCGCGACCTCCTGCATCCATGGCGGACACTCTAATCACTTGGCCATCGGAGCGGTCGTTGTCCTTAGGAACCGACCATTTCATTTTAGCAGATGGAAATAGGATGGGGCGGAGGAACTGGATTTTTTTTCAAGCGGGGATACATATTCTCTGTTACTTCAAGACAAGTTAAATATTTAAATACAATCTCATCTTTGATATACAGGGACGTACAAAACTTGGTTCATATTCCATGAATTGTCGTGAAATTATTAATATCCGTCACTTTCACATGTTACGTATATGTAATTAAACTGCTTATGTGTTAGTTTTAAATTTTATTTTATTTTATTTTTGTTTCATTACATTTTATTGTAATGATTATTGAAAGGATTCGAAATTCTTTTTCAGTAATTCGATATTTTCTTTTACTAAATGTTATTTATCTAAGACGTAAAAAGTGTTACATGAGAATTATTTTTAGTTAACCTAGTTCGTCTTAGGTTGGGGAAGTTTGTAAACAGGCAGTTAAAATGATTGGTCAGTATCAGGGCCATACTTTCCTTGCGTGATCACCATGTGTAAACAACATTTATTTGTTATTGGTTTTTCAGTGGGGCTACACTGGTGTACGTGATGGATTTCTTGTAGTAAGAGACCACATGACCCATCTCGCGAGACTTGAAATGATGTTTTTGGGGTTTAAATACGCATTTTTAATATTCTTCTGTCAGAGTCGTTTTAACATCTTGAAGGAACCAGGTGTTTTGTTTTTAATTGTTGCCAGATTGTTTGTTTTTCATCTGATTTTTGGATTTAATAATTTATTCTCCTGGAAACTCAACAAGTTGATTTTTTTATAAAAAAATTCTGAAAGATATTCATGGAAATTTATTCTGGAATTATTCGGAAACAAAAACTGTGATTCAATTGAGGAATTGTTGATATTCGTACATTGGACCACATCTGACGTCATCGCCTTCCAAATTTTTATGTCGTCGAGATTCGAACCTGGATTTTAATAGAACTTCATTCTTAGGATCAAATTTTGGATTATATTCACAAACTGTAAGTCCTATTTACCAGTTTTTACATTGCTTTTTAGGGAAATAAATTATTTTGTTAAAATATACAAAGCTTGTTGACGTCACTCTTTTCTTCTGTTACATTTGTACGAGCCTACACGTAACAGGAGGAAATTGGGTCGCTCGTCCTTCGGATATAAGAATTTTGGTTAAATATTTCAGAAAATTGTTTTTTGAAATTTAAATTCCCCTAGTCTTTAAATCCCAAGTGCTATTTTACATCTTTATTTGAAATCTTTAGTGAAAACAACAGGCTTTCATTTACAATATCATAAAAAGTAGAAAAGTTCTGAATTTAACTCAGGAGTGTTTAGTAATTTTGAAAATGAAATACAATTTAGAAGTCGAGCTAAAAAAGTTGGATTTAGAGATAAAACAGCTTGAATCTGAGGTAGAAGAAATGGCAAGAGAGAATGATAAACAAAGGCAGTTACAGAAAGAACAAATGGAGTTACAATTTAAAGAAAAAAATGGAAGCAATGGATTTGCAATTTAAACAAAAAAAGGCAAGCATTTCATTTGCAAATTAAAAAACAAATAGGAGAAAGACAAAGACAGTTTGAAGAGTTCAAGAAGTGCACTCATAATGACATTAAAACTCATTTTGAGGAGCATAAGATTAAAACCTTGGAAAATGCTGCTCTTGCTGCTGATAAGTACTCCTTAACTCATAAAGTTCCTGTTGTAAGCAAAACTTTCACTCAGCAGCCTACTGGTAGAAAGGTATTTCAGCCTAATACGACTCCTCCTAAAATTCAATCTGGCACAACTTCTTAAAATCAAGCATCTGATAAACTTGATTCAAAATCCTTGTCTCTGCTTATGTGTACCTTTTGCAGGAAAAAAGGACACGCCATTTCTGATTGCTTCAAGTTGAAATATAGGCATCAGAATCAAGATAGACCTATCCCAAATGCTCTTATTTCTAAGAGGTGAAGGTCACGGTCATGTATTGAAAGCAATACATTTGTTGGGTCTAATAAACCCCAGTCTGATTTAATTATGGAGAATTATGAACCATTCATGTCGAAAGGTTCTATATCACTCTTGGGTGATTTGGCCAATCCTATCCCTAGTAAAATTTTAAGGGATACAGGAGCTTCTCAGAGTCTTTTACTGTCAGGTATTTTGCCTTCTTCTGAGAAGTCCTGTTCTAATGAGAGTGTTCTCATTCAGGGAGTAGAGTGCGGCTTTGTTAATGTTCCTCTCCATTCTGTAAATTTGTCATCAGACTTAGTTTCAGGACCTGTGACAGTCGGAAAAGTGTCTAACTTACCCGTTCAGGGCATTCATTTGTTGCTAGGCAAGAACCTAGCTGGAGACAAGGTTGTGGTTAATCCACTTGTAACTGACAAGCCTTCTTTGGATCAGAAAGCTGATCCTATTGAAAAAGAATACCCTGAGTTATACCCAGCTTGTGCAGTTACCAGAGCTATGTCAAAGAAAGCTCTTGAGAATGATTTTGATAAGGAAAATATTCCTTTAGCTGACACATATATTGGTCAGGCTTTTGATGAGGTCA